>BGPR01001092.1:209617-231915 GCA_013235015.1 Araneus ventricosus | reverse complement strand
GTGGTTAGAGTCAAAGTCCGAATCCTTTGATTCGATTCCGCTACACAGGCACTTTTTTCTGTTAAAAGTGAGAATTTTTAACTTTTGTAGTGACATACTTCGTTAAATTCTTGAGAAAAATTTTTATTCTTTAAATAACAGAAAATAGAAGCTATGATTTATATTTAAAATGGGTGACAAAATTAATACGTTTAATAATTGGGAGTTATTTATTTATATAATTTCATTAGTTATAAGCAGAAATAATCTTTACTTTTCAAAAATGTACCAAAGCATAATTATTACCACTGGTTTATAGGAGATTTGGATAGGAGATTTATTCCTGTAGAGGAAAAAAATGGTGAAATAGAGAGTAATTTTTGAAACAAAATATACGCAAAGAATGTGGTGAATGAATGGGCTTAAAGTTATATTATACATCTTATAACAATTATATGCAAATGCAACGTTTCCTTATTAAAATGCATGAATTACAACGCCATAATCGACTTACAGATGAGAAAACAGGACGTATTGCAAAACTTTGAAATATTCTTCACATTTCTATTCCACAACAATTCTAAAATCGACTGACTGTTCCTTCTATTGCATTTCTTTATGTTTAATTACAATGCGAAGAAAAATCTGCTGCTGAAGTCACCAATTTCCTATGCAGTTAAGCATCTTCAAATAATGACTTCAGTGGAATTTTCCAGCCAGACTCTCAAGCATTTTCTATTCCCACTAATGGTTTTTAAAATGACCAACAAAGCCTACTCATGATTCTTCCGATAACGATTGAAAATTGTCTTTGGTTGTTCTTCAATTGCCAAGAGATTTTTTCCATCTCTATTACTGCCTAAAAGATAACAGAGAAATACCGAAATAAATTTTCTATCCGTCCGGATTTATTTATTCTGTGTACCCTTCGTTAGACGCAGGGATTATACTATACCTCATATTAGGCCCTCCGAAGTGCCAGATCATATGTTTTTTAAGTGCACAATGTCTCAATCTTTGACTTTTATAATTTAATATATTAATACATATTTATTTTTTACATATAGTTTTAGTTTCCCAATCTTGAAAATCAAGGCCCAGATTTCATACAAATCCTCCTAATCGTAAATACAGAACAACCCCTGTTAACCGAAATAAAGAGGGAAGCAATTTCGGTTAAGCCATGAATATTTATTACTATTTTATATCTAATTACAGTATGTAATTCTGAAATATTTTGAGAGTGAATCGAATCCAAAACTCTCTTTGTAGGCTGTATTTATTTTCTTTGTTAGAGTTAATCCTCCGTCGGGCGAAATATTCGTACCGGCGAGTCCGGGCGCAATGCGCTTGAAAGGCACAGGCAAACGATATCGTAATTAATATTATTAATGCCCATTAATTTTAATTTTAGCATTCTAAAATTAATCACTGATCTTCTTGGGAAGGCTTAAAAGAAAAAAGGTGGGGATATCGTTGTAAAATGTCTCTCCTTCGCGATTATTTCCGTGCAGTGCAGTACGTGTTTTCTGGATTTGCGATTTCAGAGGAATTTCGGATAACCCGGGTTTCCGTTAACCGGGGTTTTATTGTATTGCACTTTTAGAGACCATCACGATAAATAAAAAAATGTGCTATCATTTGTTGCGCCGTATTAGTTTGGGATGACTCGCAAATGAGTCAAGAGAACTAACCTATGTGGGATTAGTACAATATTTTTACACTCTTAATATTACCCACCTTTTTAATACAGTCTGGAACATTTGGCCATAGTGGAAGGAAATTCTAGAAAAGAGTACATTGCATTTTGCACTAAAATAAAGAAGACAAGATATTCGAATTCCTGACTAATTATACTTTTATTTATAAAATTAAAAAAATATTAACGACTTTAACTGCTCTACTACTACTCTTGGTTATGTGGAAAAATACAAAAAAATAAAAAACAAGATTTTGTTGATGCACTTGTTGATCAGCGACTTCTTATAAAACAGGTTTGCATACACATTATTACCATTATTAAAATTGCTGCAGTCTTTCTAAAAATACCCAAAATATCAAAGCGCTACCAAAGAAATCAAATGAATCTTCATAAAAAATTCTCTATTCAATTTAAAGAATTTAAAAGAAACAAATCGCAATGACCTCAAATGTTTAAAAAATTAACCTCGAGAGCTCTAGTGCATAGGATCGGCTAGCTCACATACAATTGCGTCATTTGCACGAAGAAGAAATATAGAAATTGAAATAACTAGATCTAGGCATTCGCTGATCGTTACTGGACAATTTTTGTGAGTTCTTCAATGTTCAAAGGTAATACTACAATCACAAAGTAATCACAGTTTCCACATATAGATCTAGAAATTTTAGTTTGCCTTTGTCGAGAATATTGACGAAAAATAATTACTTCGTATATACACGCAACAGTTATTCTGAAGAATTTTTACTCACTATTAGCTGTTTCTTGAAAATACCATCGTTGTTCAGTCATCCTTGTCTCAGTATATATGAAAACGAAACATAGTTATCTTCATCTAACACTTTTGCTGTAGCTTCTCTTCTCGAACCATGGGTACGTCAAATAACAGTAAAAGACAAGCGAATTCAACTCACACGAAAGAAAATCTCCCAGTCAGGAAACGCCAGGACCTGATTACACCAAAAAGCTTCCGCCGTTTAAATGGCGAGCATATAGTTCGGTGCAACAAAAAGGATTTAAAACTGATTAAACACCGAAAAATTAAACAAATTGCATAAAAAGTCAAAGCAATTAACAATTCAGTTTATCATTACAAAGAGGGAATAATTGATTGAGAAATTTAACAAAACTTTAAAAAAATCTGTTGAAAAGTTAAGAGTTGCCATAAGACATGAAAGAAACTTTAGTAGAGAAAATACTAATTATTTAAATAACACCGGTAAAGCCGAAAAGGATGTTATTGCTAAATTGCAATCTAACTCGCCGATTTTAGATTAGACAATCAATCGCGATTTCTAAAGTAAATTGATTCAACGCGTACCATCGATTTTGTACTAAACAATTACAATTGTACAGAAATTACAGTATGCAAATAAAAATATTTACAAACTAAAACCTTGTATTTTATGCAAACCGATTTGGAATTGTGGTTTCCGCCCTTTGGCATTGGGCTATTGAAATGAAAATGAAAATGACGTTAATTCGCACTCCGTTTTTTTAATGATTGTTTATAAAATGTCACAGAAACATTTCCAACTTATTTCAAGGAGGAAAGCAAAATAAACCCAAACGATATGAGAGGTTGCTTGAGGCTATCAGAAGACTAATGATATTTTAGTAGAGATCTTACACAAATTATGTCGAGGCAATTTATGCAGTATATGGGTTAAAATCTTATTACATCTGCCAATTTCAAGACATCTTCTTAAAAATATTCAAAATATTCCATATAAAATAAATAACTATCATAATGGTTATTGAAAATATTTAGAATCTGTAATCATTTGATAAGAAAAGCAATGCAAGAAATTATCTGAAAATTGAAAATTGCGTGAAGTAATTACCAGCTTTCAATCAAGTTTCCTAAGTTTATGATCGCAGCGTACATGAGTATTAAAATTATTCCTTGTTAATTTATATTTGTATTGATACTAGCTACACCTATCTGATACTTAGCAGCAAATTGTTACAAAACTGCAATGTCATTTTCTTGCCATGTAATCATATGATTGGAAAAATACATTTACAGAGATTTTATTGGATCTCGGGGACATGGATGCCAATGACTCCAACCTTGTCGACAAATTACAGAGAAACTTTACGACTTTGGCGGCAAAATGAAGGTTTAATCGGAAATACAAGAATTATCCCTCTACCTCTATAAGGAACCGAAATATGGAGACCCTGTTAGAAAACTTTATGTGACTTCACGTCCCATCAGAATAGGTATAAATGCTGTGATGTTCAAACGAGGAATTAATCTCTTTTTGAGGTTTGGCCACAGTGCGAGCTGGTAAGCTGATAGACGCTGAGAGCTACTGAAAGTTCAGTTACATCTTTTATTAGTGATTTTTTTGTCTGCTTGTGTTGTTAATTTGTACAAGTGCTGTTTTTCTTGTTACCTGTGCTTCGTGTTTTCACGAAATATTCTTGAATAAAGCGTCATTCTCCATTATCATCCATGTTGGACTCCTTTCAACGTACACCCACAAGTCGATTTGCGTAACACTATTAAAATTCGCCTATTGAGAAGGGCCTAAGCGAAACAAAATCTCACTAGTACAAATAATGCGCTCTGTGAAAACAGAAAAAAAAGAAGAACATAGAAAAATAAAGAAAAAGGAAGAAAAGATATTTAAAATTTCTGTGAAAGTTGCGTTGTGCCATTATCTAAGGTAACTTTTACAGATTTTTTTTTTATTGAAACAAAATTTAATTGCTAATTTGACTGTTTTTTGTTTAACTAAAATCTGCTGCCAAAATTTAAATCTGAATATAAAGTCTTTTTTCATTCAAAATTATATTTTTATGCACTTTTTCCATATTTTCACTAAAATGTAGCACATTCGTTGAGCTCTATAAAATTTTAAAAAAACCATGCATATTAACGGTATATTGAATGAAAAAATACCTTTTGTTGAGAATTGAATTTCGGCAGATTTTTTTAATTGCACTAAAAAACTATAATGAAGTAATAAAAATAAACTGCAAAAGCCACCTTATATAATGGTGCAGCGCCACTTTTCAATAAAACTTTAACTCTTTTCTCTTTTTCTTTATGTCCTTTTTTCTTTTCTTTCCATTTTTCACAGAGTGCTGTGTACTAATGACAATTTGTTCCATTAGGAGCCATAGACCGGCTCTAGACCCAGCTGAAAAGGCGAACTTTAATTATAACAAACCTGTATTAAGACTCCATTTTCCTAATCAAATAGATGGCGAGATTGAAGATTGTCTTACAGGTCAAATTAGTACAAAGAAGTATGAGTGAGGTTCAAAATGCTGAAATTTCTTATCTCTATCAAAAGCACATTTTATAAAACGGCTTCGAAAATCTCGATCGCTTCACATATGAGAGCGTCTTATGAATGGAAAAAAGAATGTGCGACACTATTAATCCTTTCGCTATCAGGGTCTGCTGGGAAAAACGTCCACCCTCGCCCAAGAGGTTTTTCGATTCAATTGGAATAGATTTTACGTCTTTCATATATATATATGACGTCGGGCTCTGGTATGAAACGGCTGTGGCACATATATGTGACTGTTGGTAGCGAAAGGGTTAATCACAAAGACCCAGAGCCGCAAAAATGAAATTTGATTTATTCTACTCCTGCGTTCCCTTTCCTTGGGCGTAGGCTATTATATGCCTCATTTTAAGCGTGATTATCTAATATTGTGTATTTCAGATCGCATGCTCTTTTTTTTTTATCTTACAACGTTTTATATTTATATTTAAATAACTAAAATTTATTTATTGCTGTACAGGAAGGCTGCCGAATTCGAACCCCCTAGATATTTTTAAATGCATAGTGACAGAGAAATAATTTTAATGAAAAACAAGTAGTAGCAGAATTTTTTCGTAGTTTATTTATCGTATGAAGATTGTAATTAACTTTTTAAAAAATACACTCTAAAGTAGGAAAAACAAAATATAACTTCAAAATTGTGTCGTCGGTCACGTAAGGAAACTGGCTTCTTTGTTTGGACCACTGGCTCCCCAAATTCAACAAGGAATAAAAATAATGTTTTATTCTCAAATTTTCACCAGCAAATAATACATGAACCCAAGTACGGTATTTTATGCACGGTAAGACTTCTTCTTCCTTTGTTTTTTCACAAATGATGTACATGAAATTTATCCTTAGTTTTTATTCTTTTTGATCCAACATTTATAGGCTTTAGTGCCCTATTATTGCTTTTCTGTTTTGTTTCAAAGTGGAAGTTTATTCCACTTCCAATTTTTGAGGACTATTAGTGGTGATAACTGGTTTCTGAACTATTCCTGTATTTCAAGATAATAATCCCATTGATATAAATAGTCCGATTTGGGCAACTGTTTGCAGTCCAATCTAGGCAAGTTTTCAAAAACAAAGTTAAGGCTTTTTGTCTTTTGTTAAAATAATTAATTGACGATTCCTAAATCTAAAAACTTGTCCTCTAACAGTAATCACAAAGAGAAACGTTCCACATTCTTACAAGATAAGGAACTTTTCATCGTTACGTTAGAGAATGTTGAGCATTAACAAATTTCAATCTGAGGATACTTTAGCATATTTCCATACACCCTACTTACATCTTTGCAGCATCATTGCCTATTTTAAGTACCAAATATTTAATAGGATTGAAGTTATGTTAGCGCTCCAATCTAGGCACCGGTCCAAATTCTGCGACTCTCCACTATATATTTTTAAGTTTCCACAATCTTGCCAGAGCATCCTCAAATCATGTTCATCTCATTCATTCAGATTATACTTTGTAGAAATAAAAAAAGTGCTATTTCTAGTCGCACCGACAAAGACAATATTCGCAATTTCTAAGGAAAATTCTTTTACAAAATCAATTCCATTTTGTATGAAACAAATACAACAGTATAGAAGTTAAAATCTTTAAATAGCAAATAAAATCAATAAAATAAAAAAAAACTTACGAATTTCAGCGCAGGCATCTCATAAATAGAAATTCTGGTTTCCGGCTCTTGAGGATGAGTGATTCAAGCTGGTTAGGTCTATTCCATTTGATTAATCCTTACTTTCGAATATCAATGAAGATGTATAAAATTGCTGGAAACCATTCCTTACTGATTTTAGAAATCAAGGCAAATAATATCCAAACGTTCTAAGAAATTATCCTCACCAAACGGAGGGTAAATAAAAGTGAAATAAGAACATATGTGAAGAATTAATTAATAAAATAAAGGGAAAAAATCTTCTTCAATGGTAATTCTATCCAGGTATCTATTACGTGATTTCTTCGGTATAATCAAATCTATTTTTTCATCATAACATACAACAAATCTAACTAGCTCAAAGTGTTGATACATTTATTTCTTTGTTTTCAAAAATTAAAATATCACTTTCTCTACGTTAAATCTGGACTTTAACTTGAAGCATCGTTTCAAAACCTGTAACAAATCCATACCGCATTTGAACAATCAACATTTCTTCTTTATGTGGTTCGATTAATCAATATGAAGACAATAAAAAGTATAAATATTTGACATCAAAAAAAGTTTGGTGTTATTACAAAGTTTAGAAAAACAATTTAAATCATAATACATTATTTAATCTACATATAAACACGGTTCAATATTTACCTGAAATGAAAACTGTATATTTATAAGCAATTTATTATAAACAAACAATTTACATTTATAAACAGTTTTAAACGCAACACATTTCGTAGTTTTACAACTGCACAGATAATTGGTGAATTATTAAATCCCTTGAATGAAGCAATAGTAATTATGCCTTCATTTATGCTTCTCACAAAGCTAGATGAACAGTTATTGAGAATCATTGCGCAGATGAATAGAGATAAGAAAAAGAAACAGATTGTAAAAAAGAAGGCTTTCGGGAACTGTCTTGTGTCAATAAAGCAAAGCATCCGTGATCGGGAGGGGACTTCATTAGGTGGGTCTTCGTTGATGAGCGGAAATATATCATTCACTCAACCATAAAGACACTAATGAAACAGTTGCTCGAATAGCTGGGATTGCGGGAAGAGAGAGAAAAAAGGAAGAAAATATGCGTGACTTTTGAAGAAGTGTTGATGGCAAATTTGTTAGTAGGCAGCGTTACCGTGAACAACGTTATAGATATCTTGTAAGATTTGCAGGACTTGGAATGTCTGAAGTAATTTCAGTCGTCTTCCATTCAACATAACTTTAGAAAAGCAATAATGTTTTTTGTTTCTTCTGCATTGCTATAAATAAAAAAAATCAGTCATTATTATTTGTTTAGTAAGCACGTTTTGAAATAGGACTTACAAGTCAATAGAGATATAAATGCTAATTATCAACTAATATACGAAATCAGAAATATAATTCCTTTATTTCGATTATTAAGAGGGTAATTAAAAGTCGATACAACAGAAAGAAGCTCTGAAATCCGGATACCAAACTCCATATTAGGCAGGAATGCACTCTATTACATAATATTCAACCCACTCCGTTGGGGCTTACAAACCCAGGTCAAAGCAAAAACAAACGAAATATCATATTTGTTATAAGGATAAAAACATTATTACCATCTTATAAAGTTTTAAGTGCACCTTATGAAAGACAGAAACAAATAAATCAGAGCACTATCAAAATACAAATCATGGTATTAGGAGACATTCTATGGCAGCTAGTTTTGTTTTCCTACAGAATATGAACATGTGCGTACGTAAAATAAATAATTAAAAGTACAGAAAAAATCAACAATAAGTCGAACAATTGAAATCAATCTAACAGAAAATATACTTTTACCTTCATGTTTCTCAATCATATAATACTTCTGCTTTTGAAGAACCTGACACTATGAATCAACCTCTGAAATGAAGAGACAGCATTTGAAAAAAGGACAGCATTTTCATTTACTAATTTGAAGAATAAATATTTTAATGCTATTTGGGAAAGAAAATACGAAATATTAACCGCATTCGAGGGAAGAGTTTTATGAATAAATTATTAATTCACTCACGATATAATTGTACAAGCAAATGATCTTGAGACTTCCTATCATTTAAAGTTTTAGTACATTTGCTATTTATCTCAAAATTTATTAGCAGCATATATTTGATTGATGAATCAAAGCAAAACACTTAGCTCTGAATAAAGATTTTAAATAGATAGTTGAATGCTATGTTTCATAAAATCCAAAATTCTTTTAAAGTCTTAAGAAAGGAATGAAATTCTACAGTTCTTATGCGGAGCAAGTACAACGAAAACTTATATAAGAAAATTAATCTTTCAGTGCTAATCCATAAAAACAGTACGTTTTAAACAGAAATATTTTATCTTTTACAATAAAATTTAAAAAGTTTTTCTTTTCCACGCTTTACTTGACATTTTCATGTTTGTATAAATGGAATTTTGTAATAAATTTTTTACTCAATTCCTTATGCGTTAGAGTTTTAACATTTTGTGCACTTCTGTGTTCTCTATGACAATACGCGATTTTATACAGGTTGGCCATAAAATAACTTTCCCTGTTTGGAGGCATCTGCAGCTAACGGAATGAAACCAAACTGCATATACAGACTGTGGAAGACATGGGGAGATGATTTGCGCAAAAAAGAAACAAAAGTCGCCAATAGGGGAGATTTTGGCGCTACTGTCAGGTACGCACTAGGAAATTTGTACAATCGAGTTAGATTATATACAGGAGCCGGCACGCACCGGAACACCGTTCGGCGCTGTTTTTTTTTTCACGAGAAATAAATAATTAAAAATAGTGAAAATGTCCTTAAAACAGCTCGATTTTCGTCACCCAGGTTAGAGCGTCCCGGCACTGCTTATTTTGCGACTACACACCTGATTATACAAATTTCGAGGGAGATTATGCAAAATGCTCCGTGATAGTGTCGTCGAACACTGCTGTGACGACTTCTGTTACCTCATCATCTGATGCTGTTTTTCTTCCTCTGCCGGCTCTAACTCCTAGCGATCCAGTTTCCACGAATTTTTTCATCAAACCTCTCAGTGCTACAACAGATATTGGACCTTTACGCAAGTAATGAAGCCTAAATTCCCTTAAGAGCCGCAGCAGCATTACACTCTCTAGGGTAAAAGAGCTTTGCGAGTAAAGCACGCTCAGTTAAGTTAGGACGCATTTTAAAGCACCAATCAACGGTCAATTAAGAACTGCTGACTGAACGTTAGCTCTCCCCATTTTAAAAGGGAATGCGTGGCGCTGCTGTAACATAAGCACTATGAAATTTGCATAATCACCTAGTTTGTGCAAATATCACAGTGAGAAATTGACACTAGCAGCAAACTATCCCCTACCGTCGACTTTTGGTACTATTATTTTATTTATTTATTTATTTGAGGAAATCGTCTCTCTATGTCTTCCACAGTCTGTATATAAAATTTAGTTTCATTCCGTTCATTAGTTTTAGTTGCTGATGCCCCCAAACAGAGAAAGTTATTTTACGGCCACCCTGTATTTTCAGTACTTACTTATCAGTTATTCAATCAATTTTATTACAATTTGATTCCATGAAAGTTTTTACCATCGGGCAGTGAATTTGAGAAAAAATTATTTTAATAAACCATACTATATTTAATAATGAAATATAAGATAATGGCGAAAAAGTAGAAAGCTAGTGAAATAAAGGATTTCTACTTTTATTATATACTAACCGCCTTTGGCGCCCAGCTTGTTCGCCGGGAATATGATTTCAATGAAATCTTGCATCATATTTTATTCATGGTTTTCTTAATAAAGTGATTTTAAACTTTATATTGTGGTAGATATTTAACCCATATTCTATTAATGACCTTGGACCTCTTCTGTTCATTGTCTACATAAATGTTCCTAATGGAGTCAAAGAACTGACCATGTCATGTAACCTCTAATTCCATGTTCTCGGCACTATCTTCACTTTTTTATTCCTCTTATAAAATATGCATTTGATTTCAACATTAAAATGACGCAGCACATTATATGGCCAGCGGTATGTTAGTTGGATTAAACCATGCTGAGAAAAGAATGAAAACATAGCAGCCATAACCATTGCGCTTACTGGATATATTTCTTAATGTAAGCAAAGCAATATCTCGGAGAGCTTAGTTCGCAGATTTCTCAAAAAGTTTGAAGAAATAATATACTAGGATATTATCTCAGATTATAACAATGAAAGAGAAATATGCAATTAAATATTTGTTTAAACAATGAAAATGGTTTGAGTTGCGTTGCAACAATGAAAAATATTGTTGTCAATTATGCCAAAAAAAAACAATTGTACGGCTACTTAATTGATATCATTAAAAAGGTCAACTTTCAAAGGTCAACAAGGTTATAACTTTCAGATGGTGTAAAAATTATTTTTCTCCTGTTATCGTTTCGGAAGTTATTAAAGAAAAACGCCAAACTTTCGGTTAAATTTTAATTAACTAAAATTATGACTAAAATTTAAAAAAAAAGGCTCCGAGGTGCACATTTCCACCCTCCAAAGTATGTTTGTGCCAAATTTCGTAGCTCTTGGTCATCAGTTTGCCCTGTAGAGGACCATCACACACAGACACATACACACATTCTCCTTTATTATTAGTAGAGATTAATACAAATGCGGTTTAGAAACTGTTTTTATCAAATTTATTTACGAATTATTTTTCAGCACCTTCGTAACATTACGATCCTAATTGTGCTTATCAAATTGTATTTATTTTCTTTCGGGGACGGAGAAATTAAAGTTTAATATTTTTATCAATCGGAAATTTTTTCATTAAATTTGTATATTTGCGCGTGTCTAATTTATCTTTTAAGTCATTAAAATCTCATATAAAGATTTACGTACACGACAATAAGTATAAAAATTCACCATTTACATTACTGTTCTGCAGCAGGAAAACCCAACTATATCTTAAATACAAAATTAATATCATCATCTTACTTAAATCTTAGTTACGACTTAGAAATGCAGCATTCGTTTCGAAATAAAAATATTATTCAGGACATTCTCCTAGCAAATTTTCAAATAAAATAACATCCTTCGGAAGAAATATTTTTACATTCAAAGCATTACACTTAATATTTTTTTTATAAAACTGCTTGAAATTTCGTTATTGTGATGCTATGAAAATACATATTATCAATTAAGTCACGTTCTTACATTACACACACCTTTCAAACAAATTTTCTTGAAAAATGAATTAAGGTAATGTGAATTTATTATATTGTAAGAAATTTGAATCCTTTCCAACAAAATAATCTAAACACAACAGTAATGTAATTCCTTAGTTTTGTAATGTTCTTTTAAAGGCTTTCAAGAAACCATATTATGAACACGTTTTTAATAATGAATCTTTCCGTTCTCTCTTTAGTTTGAGTCCAACATTATATATTTTTCGAAAATTACATTTACATTAATGCAATTTAAAGATTTTCAAATCTAAAATTAAGAACATTGTTTCCATAATCACTTGGTATTAGTATTCAGATGTTTCTCTTTTCGTTAATATTTCTTTCCTTTATCTTATAAACTGGAGTCAAGTCAAGCAAGTTTGATTTTAAGCAAGCATTTAAAAGTAGTTAATTACGAGGATGGATCCAAAAAAAGTTTACGAGGGTAATAAAAAAATATTTATTATAATTAAACAGAAGAAACGATAGGGAAATAAGAGGCATACTTGCCGATCACTTTTCCACATAATCACCAAATCTATTTAGGCATTTATCTGATCGCAGACCAATTTGTTTAATTCGGCATGTTAGGAATCACGTCTCTGCCCAATGAGCCCGTTCCCGGCAGCTTTTTTCACATCCTGTCTAAAGAGAAACTTTTTCCAGATAAGGGTTCCTTCAATTTCGGAAAAAGGAAATAGTCACTGGGCCATCGTTAAGCCATCCAACGCAAACGCCCTTGCATGTTGAGTAATGGTGTCATCCTTCTGCATGGCAATAACCATACTGCTCGCAAAACTCAAGAATTGCTGCAAAAGTTCAAGTGGGAACTCTGTAGCCCCCCCCATCCATACAGCCTAGATTTGGCACCCAATTTGGGTTCCAAACACTTATCTGGAACAAGGTTATCTTCGGACAGTGATGTTAAAACAGCTGCCGAAAACGGGCTCAGTGAGCAGGACCGTGATTTCTACCAAGCCGGGTTACACAAGTTGGTCCTGCGTTCACATAAATGCCTAAATAGATTTGATGATTATGTGGAAAAGTGATCAACAAATATGCCTTTTAATTCCCTTTTGTATTTTCTGTGTAATTCTAATAAATACATTTTTATTACCATTGTAACCTTTTATTTGGATCCATCCTCGTATTTAAACTACCTTCATGACTCAATTCTCGGAATTACATTTAGAATCTATATATATTACAAGAAGTACAGTAAACGAATATTAATTTTTATCTGATTATAAATTTGAGATTAGTCGTAGTAAATTACCCATAAATTTCCTACCACTAGTTATATTTAGCTTGGTATATTATCAGTATTAGAAATCAACATTATTGCTGTTTTCTTTTTCATTACCAATAAAATTGAAATTCCCCAGAAAGGTAATAATTAATTGAAAGAACTATATTAAAAATATAATTGATAGTGAATGGAAACATATATGAAAATTATGAATTCAATTACTCAATTATCTTATAAACTCTCCAAACTTATAATAAATTTTTCCCATGAGAATAATTACGTAGCTCCTAGCAGTGGGTAGTAGTATATTACTTCAACTCTATTTTACTAACTAATTGATAAACGTCAATTATGTGACGGTTAGAAAAATGGGCATAAACTGTCATCTAAACAAAGGTTGTTTTAATGGGATTAAGTTTATAGGTTGGATACTATCTGTAAATTGCGATATGATAGATCTACGGAGCAGATTATTGGAACTAGAACTACAAAATTGGGCATGAAGCTACTTCTTGAGTCATTAAGAAAGGGTTTTTAAAAATTTTGATTAGTTAAAATTCATCGAAATGTTAATATTTTTTCTCAATAATTTCGGAGCATATTGTTACCCAAAACCAATTTCACACCATTTTAATATTCAAAAATTTAATTTTTTAGTGATACCAATTTTATTTCCGCACAAGTTTTAGCTCCGATGCTAATAAATTTTCAAGCAAATTTCGCAACAGTAGTTCTTATTGTTCTAGTTACTGTATTTACACTCAAGCTCGAAGCGACGATATAAAATAGATTATATTCGTGCGCACGTTATCGTTATATATATAATTAAGAATACTTTTTATAAATAATACAAAGACAGACTAATCAAGCTTAAAGCATTATAATGTTAAGCTATTTCGAACTAGAAGTTCGAATCTCCTTCAATGTTTTAAAAACGAAATGGGCATATCCAAAGTCAAATATTGGAAGCATAAGTGTTTCTCGTGCAGGAGTTTATGATGCCAGAAAAAATGGACAAATTAATATGTTTAGAGAATCTCCTTTAGGAAATCCAAGACCAAGTTCGTGATACGTTTAGAATAGAAAAATATGATTTTAATAAAAGACTGAATTCGCATGGTACATTAATTTCAAAATACATTGTGGAAAAATCCTACTATCAGTCATCTGGAAGAAATTTGTGTTTTTAGATAATTTGTTTTTAAGTAAAATCTATCAATTTTAATTCATTCATGCGATGGTTAAATAAATTTTTTAATAAAAACATAAAAAAGCTTTTACATAATATTGGGAAAAATAATTTCAAGTGCAATATGTTTTAAGAATTTTAGTCAACGAAAAGAAAATGTGGAAAAATTAGTTGTGCTTCGCATAGAAATCTCTACAAATATTAACATAGATGCAGAGGAACAAAATCGAAATGTTAAGATGTGAAATGGATAAGTACCTATCTAATACACCACATACAAGTTATTTGAATTCGAATAATCACTAGCATAATAGCCATGTAAATATAACGATTACTAATGATTTTTTTATCTTTATAATATGGGTGAGAATGTATGAATGGAAGTATGAATAAACAATGAATGGATGTGTGAGCGTGATATTTTATGTGAATCCCTTCTAATTTAATAGGTAGGGAGAACACAGGGACATTGATACACTTTTTGAGGAAAGCTAAAAAATGATGTTACCAACAATTTGGCTGTCAGTGCGATAGATTCGTCTGGACATCGCGCGCGCACACACACAAACATTGCCTTTTATAAGTATAGATTTGTTAAGAGATAGAAAGAGCAGATCAAATTTTGTATTCCAAAAAATTAAAATGAAAAAACATTATCTCTACTCACAGATTCCCTTACGAAATGAATTTTCATTGCTCTCTTAGTAATCGAATATAAAAAAAATATTAATAAAATTACTTATTAATTGAATAATAAAATATTTAACAAATAATTTCAAATGTAGCCTATGTTTTAACACAGTTTATATGGAAAACTGCAATTTTTTCAATGCATAATGATTCTGGAAATTCTATGCAGTCTAATTTCTAAAGCGAATAGCAAATTTTTGCTTAAACAATTTATCTTCGAATAACTTCTAAAAGGAAAACTTTAGCTATACCTCTAAAAGGCAAGCTTTATCTATACTTCTAAAAGCCAAACTTCAGCTAGGTTTCTAAAAGGCAAACTTTGCGACTTCATATAATGAAAATGATAAGTTATTTCAAAAATAATGCACCATATTCTTTCTTAGATTCTAAACAAGATTTAAAGTATCTAATGGTTTCAAGAAAATAGAAGAAATCATGAAAATAGATTGCTAAGAAACAATGAAATCTTACATTAAAACAATAAACAAACATAATTTATTAACTTTTGGTCGGGCACAATACAAATACTAACAGATTTGAGCGCAACTCATCTGTGAGATTAAAAGTTAAATTTTTGTAGATTAAGAATAAGTTTATTAAACTGAACTATTCGGTTATACAAAGCTGTATTTGCGTTTCTAAACTTTGTTTTTCTTATTTTCTTGCAATTTCAACTAACGAAATGTCCACGACTTCAGAAGGGAATTGACGCCTGTTTTCCCGTAAGGTTCCTTAGCAATGACAACTGCTGTCGCCGAAAGCCTGAAAGAATTCGACAGGTTCTAACCAATATATTGGAAATAATGATTAATATCATAGAATCATGGGACACATTAGTGGCTGGGCAGGTATACGAACTTTTGCTGCTAAGAAAAGAAATATTGAGAAAAATTTAGGAAATCAAAAATAGAAACGTAATCGGGCGCAACTCATCTACCAGATTAACATGTTCCTCACGTACATCAAAAAAGCACTAGAGAAAAAGCCACGACACCCTAGTGTGAGTTGTAGGGAGGTAGGAAGTTACTACAGGTCCCACACATATCGCTGTAAAACCCGCACTTAAGCACAAAAATGTATGAATGCCTCATCTCATAAATTAGAAGCACCCGATGGAAGGTTAAAACTGATCGAAAAGTGAAGAATTCACCAAAATGGATTCTTTAAAAAAATCCTTTCAGCAAAAAGAAAAGATTATTAATCTTTTAGTTTAGATTCAGTAAAAAATCTCAGAATTAGGAAAACAAAATTTCACTAAAATCGAACAAGCATTTCTAAAATATTGATTTCTTATAATCTAAATCTATTCTCGTAGAAAATATTAACGAAAAACATGTCATAAATGGAATTTAATTCAAATTAATGTTGTTTTAATTCATATTCTGTATTTTTGATTGCAAACTCAAAGGTTAATGAATAAGGAAAATATGCATATTTATGAAACATTTGAAGAAAATTTCATTTAATTAGAATCAAAAGAAATATTAATAAGTAATCTTCAATTTTCCTCTATAATTACATCGTTAAAAATTTTAAAAATGAAGCCAAATTTCATCAAAATAATATTAAACGAGTTAAGGGCGCTTTTAAACATCCATTGCATGAATGTTTCCCCTTTAAGTTTATGATCTTTCAAAAGTCATTTCGAAGTCATTCAAAACGCATAAAATATAATTGTTTGTTACAAAAATACATTATTTTTGATGTGTACACTAAAACTAAAAATAAAAGCATTTCAACTAATTTTATTTACTAATAATAATAAAGGATGGTAAAAAAGCTTAGAATCTCACTTGATTTTATAAGAAAATGAAAAAAGGAAAGGTTCCGAAAAATGGAAGAAAACAAATAATTGTGTAATCTATTATTATCAGAAAAAATATTTTATCTGCAACCAGTGGCCCTACCAGGGCAGGTAGGGCACGGGCCCTGCGTGCAGTTGTCAGGGGGCGTTGTCAGGGGGCGAAAACCATGATTCTTAAAAATTGAAATGGTTTCAACATGGTGTGGAAAAATCTTAAGGATACAGTCATTTTTACAACCCGGAAGCTTTAAGTTGAGACAAAATAACAAATAATACAATATACGTTCGTTTCTACGAACCTCTTTTTAACGAACACTTGCGATTTTACGAGCTAGCGAGTGGTCTCGAATACACTCCCATAGACGTAATGTAATATTTCGCTGGCATTTACGAACTACGAATTATGAAAATCTCTTTTTTGCGAACTCAGTTTTCATACTTCTGCATTTTTTATTAAATATCGGAACGCAATGCCAACGTCAATTAAACTCTCAACAGATGCAATGAGACAGCAGGTGCATTCCAAGAATGTGTTGTTCCTCCCCTCTTTCGGAGGGAGGGGGCATAGCAACAAGTTCAAGTAGCGTCACATGGTTCGTGGGTTGCTTATGAGTGATTTTAAAGGCAGGTAAGTGCCTCTGATTAGGGAGTGAAGCTGGGACGTCTTTCTCGACCCGCCCATCCCTAGTCAACAAGCAGGTGCCAATGTTGAATGGGAAGCGGAGAACTTTGGTTAAAAGATTGTGTTCTGTAATTGACCATTTTCACCTGGACTACTCAACCTGTAAAGTCTCGTAAGTCGAGAGGGAGATTGGACCAGAGTCGTTAGAGAATTTCAGTATGTCGCAGTTGAAGGAACGCACGTGTTTATCTGTTGAGGTAAAAAGTAACATTTTAAAAAAGTAGACGGGAAAATCTTAAGCAAGACAGAAATCTCGAAAAAGTATGGAATTCCAAAGAATTGCCTCTCGACAATTGTAAAGGCTCGAGAAAAAATCGCTGGAAATGGAAACACCGGTAAAAAACCCTCTCGTAAATATTTCAGAGAAGCAAAACACCCCCAATTGGAGATACCGTTGATTTCTTGGATGTGGAAAATGAGAGGAATGAACATTCCTGTAGATGGTAATGTCCTTAAAGAAAAATCAAACTGTTTTGCTTTAAAGCTGAACATCGAAGACTTCAAGGTTGGTTGCAAAAATTTAAGTCCAGGCACGGTTTGAGCTTCAGAAAATTGTGCGGTGAAAGTGGAACAGCGAATACGACATTGGCAAATGAACGGAAAGCAGGAGAGTTAAAAGCATTACTATCAGAGTACGCTCCAGGTCTGTTTTTAAGACGCTGCCTGAAAGAACATTTACCTTCAAAGGTGAAAAATGTAGCGGGGTCAAAAAGGCTAAGTAGAGAATCTCAATCTTGCTCGCAGCCAACATGAATGGAGCACAAAAACTGCCCCCGCTTTTCATCGGAAAATATTTGAAGCCCAGATGCTTCAAAACTGTTAACACACCACCAGCTGCATGTCATGCTAACAGAAATGCGTGGATGACTGGGCACATTTATGAAAAATGGTTAAGAGACTTGGACCGTCGCTTTCTATCGGAGAAACGTAAATTTCTGTTAATTGTTGATAACTGTTCAGCTCACGTTGGAGTCTCAGATCTTAAAGCCATCGGTGTGGAGTTTCTTCCACCGAATGTAACATCAATTTTGCAGCCGATGGATCAGGGCGTAATTAACAGTTTCAAGCGCATACATCGTAGGGTGCTTTTGCAAAGAGTAGTCATGGGTTTCGAGTTGGAGCAGCCTTACGAAATTGATGTTCTGAGCGCGACGCATTTGTCAATAACATGCTTGGAATGATGTTCAAGAGACTACAATATCTAAAGAATTTCAACACGCAGGCTTTACTACCGTAATTGAAGAAAGCCAAGAAAATGTACTCGACGATATGGGTGAAGATGAGTTACTCATAAGTGAACTCCGCAGAAGAAACCCACTGCTGCCTGAAATTTCATTCCAGGAGTTTTTGAATGTGGATTCAGATGTGATTTGTACGGAAGAGATATCAGATGAACAAATTATTGCTGACATAATGAATCAAAAAGAAGAACTTTCAGATTTTGAACAAGAAGAAAATGAAATAACCCAACGACCGACTGCCAAACAAGCAGCTGAATGGTTGTTAGGACAAAGGCACTTTATTGAAGGGAACAATAACTGTGAAGATTTCAACCATGGATAAAACGGAAACATGTATTTTCCAAAATGTAATTTTAAAACAAAAAAAGATAAGGGATTATTTCATTCCTAATTTTTTATCTATGTTTTCATCTATGTATTTATGTATTTTCATCTAAGTAATACAGTCTATGTTTTCATATGTAATGTTTTCAAAGCATGATGACATATTTTTATGTGCAATAAAATTATTTCTTGTTCATAAATTTACATTTATTTCATGTATAGGGGAGACTTCGGAGACTTGATCCCTTTTTCAGTTTTTAATTTTTATTTTGGAAAAACAAAATTTAAAAAAAAATGTTTTCAGTCATTATTAAAGGCTTATTTGTCTTTTTTGTTGTAGTATTTTTTATTTTTGAAAAAACATTTTTAAAATAAAGATAAATTGTTTTCCAACAATTAGAAAAGGGATCAAGTCTCCCCAATTGCAGGGAGACTTGATTCCTTCCAAGGGAGACTTGAGCCTTGAAACAGATGAATTCAAATGATTCAAATTATGTAGTCGAAATCAAATTTATTGTTGACTAACATGTAAAAAAGGGAGAAAAACACATTTAGAAAATTCTACATTATTGAAAATCACTGCTTCCCATATGAATGATTGTTATTGCTGAAATTAATGATGAAATAACATTTTCAAAGCTTGAAAAATCAAAAATAAATGTTAAAATTGTTGCATTTGGAAGAGTTCCACCAAGCATGGCTGGTTTAGGTAGTTTTTTAACAATATCGTCATTGTGCACAACACTAATGTCACCATTTTCTGGATAAATAAATTGGTTGGAATGAAGTCCTCTTTTTCTCAGAAAATTTATTTCGCATTCAGATGATGAAATCTTCTTTTCAATTTTTCCTACGGAATGACTAATTTTCTCTTTCCGTGAAACCGTCACCATGTTCTTGCTAACCATTATGTGCAGCCACATATTAATTTTCTACCTTTGACAACCATCCAAAATCAAGGTAACCATATTCTAAATAATATTATCTAAATGTGAATTGAAAATCACAATAGTCAGTACGGGGGTAATAAAATTGTTAATATTAATTTAACTTAACTTTGGGGACACTTCATCCCAGGATCAAGTCTCCCCATGCAATGGGGATCAAGTGTCCCTAATGTGCTTGTGTTGGAAAAAGAATTGTTAAATCAAAAGTAAAGAAACTGTATTGGATGTAAATAACAACATTTAAGCAGTAAGGAATGTTAGTATATTATATCAATAAACTTAAGTAATTTAGTTATATTTAGCAAAAAATAAGAAACATAAACTACCTACTCCAAAAGAAGTTTGACTATAAGAAATCAGAGATTCTTTTCTTATAATAAAAATAAAAGTGGCTGAATGAAATTCTGTTGTCAAATCTGTTGGAAACTGGCAACACTAATAAGGAATCACTTTATTAGTGTTGCCAGTTTCAGAGACTTAATTGCATTTTTTCTCTGGTTTTAGACCTAGGGATCAAGTCTCCCAATCTCCCCTACTTAAAAAATACATGTATAACTTTATTTCATAATAGTGGTAAACAATCTCGAAATACTGCTTCATCTATGAAGAGGAAGCAGTTTGATAAAAATAGACATATATAATGTACGAATTCATATCATTTTTGGTGTTTTTCTATTTTACGAACTTTCGATTTTATGAACTATTTGAGTGTTCCCTACGAGTTCGTGAAAACGAGGGTCGGCTATATTATGTTTCAGATACTTCCTGACCAAAACCTTAAACACGAAATTAAAAATTCTATTTGTGTCTCGGTGGGGTACGAAACAAGGGACATTGTTAGGCATTAGTTATCAGCTTAAGGTTTCTGATGGTTTCTCACGGTATGCCTGATTCATACTGACTGCATGGATATCAGTTTCATCGGAAATTGGTGATAAATGGTTAGCAGAAGTGTCATTCCTATTTTCAATCAACATTCAGCAAAGAATGAAGAACGGAAAATATACCCCAATTTTTCTGCGTAGTGTAAGAGAACTCCAGCAACTTTAAAAGCCGTAAGTTCGCTATCTTTACATTGTTTTAGCACTGAATATTTGCATAATTTGTATGATGAAAATGCGATAGTATTTATTTTAAATTTTATTTTGCAAAAGTCAGATGAAGATGTTCTGCCAAACGCAAACAAACAAAAAAGAATACAGAGAGAGACAGAGAGAATTGCTGGTAAAAATTATCAGTTCGTATTGGCGTTGAAATCGAGATAAATGAAAGCGAGTTCTTTAATAATTAACGAGAACAAATACATAAAGAGGAGAAATTCAATTCCTGCCGTAATGTGAAGTGCGATGTTTTCTTTCCTCGCTGAGTTACGCTATTGTCACCAATTAATTTTACTGTTAACAAACACATTAAAATTTCCTTTGACTAACAACTCATTAACCGCTATCGCGCTTCGCCGCACTCAAACGGTTAAACTACCAATACTCAGCCTAAAATAATTCTTTAAATATGTAAATAGGGCAGTCATTTTTTTTTTGTTTCTAATCGTCATGTTTAGCACATGTACAAACGTTTTAATACTAAAGTAAAGTATTGTAATTATAAACACTTTTGCTTCAATAAAAGCCAGAAAGGCTAATTTATAACATTTTGGATACACTAAAGCCTTTAAAATTTTTTTAGAGATAATGTATTGTTTTTTTATGCACGTAAATAACGTCTACTAAAATAATAAGGAAGTGCAATTTTACATGTCATAGATAAATTAATAAAGTTATAATTTTAATTCATGCTTGAATTAGCATTTTTTTCCCTTGCGTATCCCATAATTTCATGAAATGAATTTAAACTTTGTCATGAGGTGCTAGATAAAAGGTTATTAAATTTTATTAGTGATAAATTTTGATTAATATATTTTAAGATATGTATGAAATTATGTAAGGAATTATATTATGAAAATTATTAAATATATTGGTAACTAAGGCTTTTGTATGATTTTATCTCTGTTGGCAAAAGACTTACTCCAATATTTTGTATGCTGTCTGTGAGCAAAAAAGTAATTATATAATTTTTTCTTTATTACTCGTATGTATGTGGGTTTATTTCGAACGATTAAGAGATTTGTACACATTTTATATTATTTTTCAAACACGATATAAATTAATGCACCTTTTATTTATATTTTCCTAAAATATCCAAAATCTCTTACAAAAAATGAAAAACTTTGATTTTTAATTTCATCTCCATAGTTAAGGAATTTAAGTTAGAATGCATCAAATTTTCTTTGAAAACTTAGCGAATTTTTTTTTAAAATTTGTAATGTGTAGATCCTTTCAACTCAAAAATGTTTTATATGTTATTTTTTAAGTTTATTTGCACTTTTAA
>BGPR01001092.1:104304-209607 GCA_013235015.1 Araneus ventricosus | reverse complement strand
CTGGGCGCCATTTTATGTAGGTACGCCTCTGTCTGCAACACAAGTATAGTTGAAGAGACGCCAGATTTTTACGCAAATATTATTTCAATTTATATTAAGAATTTCCTTCAAAGTAATCATTCAATCCTATTCTCAGTTTAAAAAGTAATTACTTTCAACCTTTGATTATAATAAATTTAATGAGTGACTTATAACTTCTAATTTGCTGGAATGTATTGAATAAACAATAATATTAAATCTTTTGAAATCATTTCATTATATCGAATTTCATAACAGTGCCCGTTAAGAAATGGTTTTTAACGTATAATGGTCGTGCGAGGAACCGTTATTATTCAAAGGATTCCAATAAAAGTTTTTTAAACATTTTAAAATTAAAAGAGGATTATAACAATTCCGTTAAAAAACAAAAAAACCCGAAATAATATTAATATTAATATTTATAAACTGCAAAAAATCGTTTCCTTAAATTCTTCTTCAATATATCTGCACTGGACAAAAAAGAACAGATTTGAAAGAATACGATTTATTTTCCGTCAGCTTTCCACAAAACTTTCGATTTAAAACACATAAAGCCGGCATATTTAAAAATGGCATTGTTATTATAAAGTACTGTTAGTGCCATTTAAACCAACAGCATAATCAAACTTACATGCTATGCATCCCACCTCCCTCCAAAGTTATTTATTGAATTACAGATTTCATCCAAGAGGGGCATGTGAGTCACAGTTTTGCTTGCAATCCTACCACTATGCCCTAAGTAAATCACTCACCTGATTCAATTAGAGGAGTAAAGAGTCGGCAGAATCAACGGATTGTCGCTGGTATAATTATCTTCCGTTAGCAGCGGCGTGGAACAACAGCAGCTCGTAGGCAGACCGCTGATTAACCGTCCATTAGAAGCTACTTAAATGCGCCACATTACCACCCACTGCAAATAACTTCCGTCCTAATCAGCCATTTCCGTTAAGTGTGTCTTTAACGAAAGTTTCCTCTTTCGAATATATTGAGTTGAGGGTCCACACTGAGGGTCGTGTTTCTGGTGTGGACCATGTGAAAGGACAGCATCAACTGGTGTCTAATAATAGATACAAGAGCCGTTATGGAAGTTTCGTTGTGATTGTTTTCTTTAAAATGGGCTAATATGACGTTACACTGCTTATCTAGCCTGTAGGTGAGGAAAGTAGAATAACTGGTTATCTGTTGGATAATTCCTTTTTTTTTGTTAAAACAACATTTGTTTAATCTTTTGTTTGTTCTGACGTTGTTTTGAATCTTTTTCGTTCGGGCGACAATATTAAACTCAAGGTAATATAACACATCTAGCTTTGGAAAGTCTCTTTGCCTGGAATATAAAAAAAGCATGTAAGCAAATAAAATTTAAAATACATCTCTAAATTAGCGTTATTTAAAACAAATTATATTGAAAAACCTTTCAGAAAAGCCTATTTTTTCTATTACATAATTTTTGTAATAGAAAATGTGCTATTTTTTCATCAGACTTGGAAGAATGTTATTGATGAGAAAAACAATGATTCACTCTAATGTGTGAAGTATCTAAGGAAATGTTTTTTCTTTCGCACAAGTTAAAATCAGAAACTTCAAAGTGAAATGGAAGAGAGAGAGAGAGAGAGTTTTAAAAGCAAAGGAAATAAGCAAGATTTAACACAACCCTTTTCCATCCTAAAACAATTTATAATAACTTACAGAGAAAAACTATGGATCATATGGCATCATGAAATTATTGCCCATTTGCTTCATTTTTTAACATAAATTCTAATGATTACGACTTACTTCCCAAATGCGAAATAAATATGTCCTGCCGGCGGTGGTTTTTATGCAAATCAGTTCAAAACACAACGCTTTAAAAAGCATTCGTTGATTGCCGTATATATAATAAAAGAAATCAAACTTAAACTTGATTGCTTTGAATGGATAAGGCAGATCACTTTCTTCATAGACGCGGTTTACATTCTCTTCATTTGTGTAAACGAATTTATTGATCTTGGTAATTAAAATATTATCCTATTCATGGATCACCAATAAATGAATATAATTTACAATATTGTTTATAAAACATGTGAATAAATTTTGAAGGATCTAAAGGAAAACGGCAAAAAATAGAATGGCTATGAAAAATTTATAGATGAGAAAACAGAATTAATTTTTCTTTAAGCTCTTAATTAAAACAATTTGACTGTGAATCAATATCAAAGTCCACTTAATATCATCATACACTTAATGTGGAAAATGAGCGAAATATTTTTCCCGCTTACTGTAATTTTTCCATTAATGTTTGTTTGAGATTAATTCACATAATTTTTCCACAAGTATATGCCATTTTTACATATCCACTAAAAGTGTTTTAAAAATGTGCAAGAATTAATTACTTAAACTACAACTTGTAGAGTTTTATATTTAATATATCGTTTTAGAGGTATTATTATAAAATGCTACATCCCATTTATTGCTTTTCTAACATGGATATCTCACTTCAGTTACCACTGGCATTTTACTACCACTCGGATCAATACGATTAGGTTTTTGTTTTCGCCTTCACATCGCTAGAATTTTGCAACAAAATAAAACACTGCTTTTATCGAAAGAGAACTACGTGACCTGCCGGAGAAATGGGACCTGTACGTGCAACGATAGAGGTTGTATGACCTATCACAGGACCTACACGCTCGACTGAACTTTGGACAAGATTGACACGTTCCTCTTTGTGAAGAATCTTTGTTCCGTTAAGTGTTGCACGAAGGATTCCCGGTGATATGGAGGGTATAAATATTTCGTTTTATAGATGTGAACATTTTGTTTTCTTCTTCCCCATCACATTCTAGCTTTGTTGAACGACTGAGACATTTGATCCTTCGGAAAAGGCAAGCAGTTTAACAAGATAAGAGTTTTTTTTTTTTTTTTTTTTTTGCAAAAATGGATGTATTTTTTTCGATGTCTCGGATTGGAGTATTTAGTGGGAAAAATAGTTGCATGGATGAGATTCTGTTGCAGCAGTATAAGGTAAAATGAAAGTGGAAAACGCTTCTAAAAATGAATATCAAAAATGTTAATTTTAAGGTAGCCAGTATCTATTTGTTTACTTTTTTAGCATTATTTTTTATTCCAAATGCACATTTGTTCATTTCTTTGTCTTATTATTACATGTCTTCCATGTTCATTTATTTGTCTTATTATTTTAACATGATTTAAAATCGAAAAAAAATCATTTATTTCAGAAGTCTAAAATGTTGTCATTATTATACAGATATTAATGCAATGTGATGTTCCATGACATGTATAAGTGAGGGAACTCGTAGTTTTTGCCAGAGTATAGCTGAATATGATACGGAATTTCAAATTATATCAACGTAAAAACGTTTAAGAAAGTCATTTGACATATGATGACAGATTTAAACATGTAGCAAACTCACATGCATTATTCAATAGTGTAAAAATTTAAAATATATATTTAAAAAAATTGACAATTTTAATTTATTTCAAGTATGTTATAATCAGTCGTATAGTGAATAGGGACATTTTGTCCATTTATATAAGTGTCTATTCTAACAGTGGTCAATTAAAACTTCAGAAACAACCATCAAATCTGCTGACCAAATATTAGGTATAAAGGTTAAATATTAATATATATAAAGGTTAAATATTAAATATAAATATAATATAGGTTAGATTAAATATTAGGTCTAAATATAACTTGTTATATATGATCTTACATAACAAAGTAAACAAGACATATCATGAAGCCAATCCTATACTAAAAATTCATAATTTAAACAATATAGCCAAATCTAAAACAAAATCTAAAGAATTGAAAATACTACAGATACCATGAATAAAAATTAAATCTAAACATTTATGTCAACATGTAAAAAACTCTGTTGTTATTAAAAGTATTGAAAAAAGGCAATCCATATATATGGAGTTTTCAACAATTAATATAGCAGCTTGGCTGTGGACAAGCTTAAGCCAGGTTAAATTAATTTTCCTGTACAAGCCATACCTGTTACTATAGTTGTTGAAAAACAGACAGGGTAATTTACCATAAAATGAAAGAATTTAGGACGAAAAATCATACACTAACCCTAACTAGAAAACATAACTTATGGAAAGGACTAAAATTCATGATAAAAATATGTAAAACAACAATATATTGCACTATTATATTGCACTAAAAACAATAAATACATCTTTCAATAAAATACCCATACTTATTCATTAAACTTTAAATAATCAGTGTCTCTACCTATCCTTACCAGGATTCAACACTTTTAATATATACCGCCACTTATCCTGACATCACATATTGCCACAACAAGATTTCCAACTATGAAACTATAAAATTGACCAAATGAAATGATTAATTATGAAATTAAAGAATTAGTAAGAATTTTAATTAAAAATCTCAAAACCAGTTAATAAATGTAATACACTTAGTTATCTAGAAAATATTTGAAAATTGGAAAAACTGTCTATTATAAGGAATATTTCAATTTAAAAATCGTGGCGCCATCTATGTAATAAATTTGAAACCAGTAAAACAAGAATCAAATTAGAAAAAAAATTGCACATTACATGTAAAATATGAATAAACAAAAACCTACCAGCAAAGAATTAAAATATTCCATGAAATACCAATAAGAATGCATGATTCTAAATGACCTAAATATTTCTTATCTATATAAACTCTTAAAAAACTATTTGGTATTCCGTAAACCATTGCATAACAATAAAAAATTTTTATGTTCTTAATTCTATTATCATTGTCTGTTACTAAATTATTATTTCTAATTATATATTTTTTCACTAAATTCTTGAAGACAGAAATGCTAAGATTACTATCCCAGTAAGGAAATTTATTAATTTCAAAATTAAATGCATTTCTTTTATCAAAGATATCTGTTACTATTTTATTATCTATAATTTATATATATATATATATATATATATATATTAAGAAATTAATTTTAATCAAAGAAATACTTAAATCGAAGAAAGACCATTTCAAATGAAGTAAATGGTTACAATATGGTTAACATAAATTCTAAAAAAAGATTTAAATATGGAAAAAAAACTTCACTAATGCGGTGAATGCGTCAATGTAGCAGTACAACCGAAAAGTGAGAAATATTAACAAAAGAAAACATCAAAACCACGTCATAAAAGAAAAACCAAAACAACAAAACGGAATATAACGCTAACGTCCGGGACACGTCATCAGCGAGGGAAATCCCGAACGAGCGTATACATATTTTTTGAAATTGGGTTTCATGTATATTATTTCAATTAGACATGAACTTTTTACTTTATTTCTTTGTTACAAACTATTGTTTTTTGTTCGGTGTTCCGGTGAAACAAACTCTTTTTAGCATTATTGCTAGAATTTGTGTTTAGAAAACACCGAAAATATGTATAAGCTCGTTCGGGATTTCCCTTGCTGATGACGCGTCCCGGACGTTAGCGTTATATTCCGTTTTGTTGTTTTGTTTTTTCTTTTATGACGTGGTTTTCATGTTTCCTTTTGTTAATACACGCACACATATATATAGTACAACCTAGATTAACCGAGGTTTCTGTTAACCGAGCCGATAACGAAGTTTGATTTTTTTCCTGAATGAGCCCTGAAAAAGACCACACTTTTTAGTTCACTGTCCGTGCTACATTCTCTTCTGCCCCCAAAAGCACTCAACTTCCAAGAAACATTGCACCCTGAGAAGTCAACAGCGAACAATGCTTTTGTTAGGGGTGATTGAAGCAATGAAGAGACATTACAAAAAAACTTATCACTCATATTCTTGAATGCGAAGAAAATCTAAATGAAGCTCTGAAAAAAATAAATGTGAAAGACGTAATCTACATGATTGCCCAGGCATGGCAATTAGTAAAAGCAGCTGCATTCCGAAAATCATTCCACAAAATAATTGTTCAAAAGAGGAGAGAAGATGAATCCCAGCAGACGAAAAACTCACCAAGAGACGGAGAACTTTTGGAGATTATCAATGGCATTGAAGGGTATGAAGATGTTTTGGAAGAGGACATTTTCGAGTAGCTGGACGCTGAAAACCAACATCCAAGTTTTCAAATCCTTAATTTTGAAGAAATTATACAAGCCGTTGATCCTTCATCGGACATTAATGACGCTGACAATGAGGATTTAAGGACTATAAGTCATACTGAAGGTGTTCAAGCACTAACAACTGCCCTAAAATATTTGGAGCAAAGAAGCGATGTTACGCCGATAGATCTTCTGTTGCTCAAAAATTTGCGTGATCGGCAGCCACTGATAGAAATTTTGGAATTTTGCAACAAAAGGTAACAGATTATTTTAAAAAATTATGTAAATTTAGCAAACAAATGTATATTAAATTTAAAAAATACAATATTTTCTTGAGATTTGTGTTATTTTTGAAAATACATCTTTCAATATTTAACTTAGTATAGTTAAAAAAAATTCAATTTGCTTTTTGAAATTTACTACTAGTTGTTAATTTTCTTTTTAAATTTGTTGAGATGTGAAATTTAAATTTATGTATGTTTAGTTTTATCATTTAGAAAACGTTCTATTGTTTTTTTATTTTAAAATATGTTAAATTCGCGAGAATGGCGAGTTTTTATACACAGTTTCTATTAACCGAGATTTCCGATATTCGAGGTACTGGCGGTCCCAATTAGCTCGGATAATCGAGGTTCTACTGTATATATATACTTTTCACACAATCATAAGTAGTTATATATTAATATATTAATTTCAAATATCAAATTAGATATTTGATTATCTTTTTCCTTAAAAAAACCCATACTACCTTCTAAACTATAAATTCATTTTATATCTTACAGTATTTTAACTATTTGAACCAAAATGAAAATTGAAGTCCAAAGTTGCATAGTATTTATTTGTATTATAAAAATGTAAAAAAACACCTTTATTTTAGTTATTTAATATTAAATGTTTCTCAAAATTCCAGGAAATAATTCAAAATAGCTTATTTTTCAGTTTTTTATTATTAGTAAAATGCATGGTGGCATACACCGATCCAGTCTTCCAATCAGTTTCAAAATAAATATTAGATATCGGATAACTAGGGATTTTTTTCCGTTATAAAATAATTCTTTCTCACGTAATCAATTTTTATGGAAAAAAGTAATTATCTTTATAAAAGATTAAAATTCACTGAACCACTCACCATCTTAATTCTGTAAGAGTTAAAAATTTGCAGTGCATTTTGACCTCTACAAATTTTTATTTTCGTTTATATATGTATTTTACGTCAATTCATAGCATGAACCTCTAATAACCTATTAAATTGGATTTTATGAACATTTTCTCCATTTAGAGGTGAGTTAAAAACAGTCTCATCATAAATATGAAGCTAAGCAAACGTGGGACAGTTTCTAACTGACCTAGCCTTTTTTAGAAGAAAAGATAAAACAAAAAAAGACCTTGAAAAGATAAAACAATATTAAACGAGATTATTATTTGGCCGTGATTGTAACCAACTGTAATCGACTACTAGTTTATTTTAAAGGTTAAGGTTTAATTTCTACGTGGAAAAAATTTAGTAACTTATGACTTTCCACCAGCAATTAACACATTCATTTCAGACTTTTTCAGTATGCTTTGTGTGTTAATTGTTGCTGTTTTAATTTTATTTTTTATCTCATTTCTGTAATTCCTCTTTACGCTGAGAATGTTTTCTATAACCGTAAACCTAATCTGGTCGGTTCTCTACCTGTGTATTAATAATAATAATGACTTTTTTAAATCTATTTTTTGATTTGCATTTTCCAAAATTGATTTCATTTCCAGGTGAAACTTATGCACTTAGGATTCGTATCAGAGTTACAGTTAAATCGAAGTTTTCCGAATAAGTTAAAATTTCTGCGATTTCAGTGAAATTTCTCTTTTCAATTTTTGAGCTTTCTTTTTACATGCTAATGGATTTTAAAATGACCAGCAGAGTCTGCAGATGATCCTTCAGATAACGATAAAAAAAAAGAATCATGACTTCGCTTTTCAATTCCTAACCCTAAGCGCAAACGAGATTTTTTAAAAACGAGAAAACTTTTAAAATCCTAGCAGACAATTTTACAGTATGCCGATATTTAGTTGTTTTTCTAACGCAGAACTAATGCTAATTCAACATTTTTGCTACTTTATTCTCACTTTGTAATTTTCATTTTAAAATTATTTAGTCAACTGCACATTCTTTAGATTTAAGTGATTTTATTTTGGTATGAAAATTCTGAAAATATTATGTTTTGCTTAATTTTTTTATCGTATTTTCATTTGTATAAAATTTTTTTAGCTCAGTGATTATTTAATATAGTACTATTTAAAAAGATTTTGTAACATGATTCATTTCTTATATTAAATGTAAGATTTAAAAACTTGTTGAAAGGATGTATTTAGATGGTAAACGCATTTAAAGGTAAACGTATTTTCAAAAAAATAATTAAACATTTATAATTATATGTTAAGTATTCTTATTAATTAAAACCATAAAATAATCTTTTATTAAAAATATGTTCTGAAAGCTACATTACCTTTACAGCTTCGCATATATTTAAATCCCCTTAATATACATTTTAATATTCATTGAAAAATTATTTATCTCGCAATATCCTTAATAATATAATAAATACGAAAGTGTGTCTGTCTGTCTGTCTCTCTGTCTGTCTGTTTGCTAAGCTTTCACGACCAAACTACAAAACCGATTTGGATGAAAATTGGCAGAGTTGTAGCTTGAAACCCAAGAACGGACATAGGCTAGGTGAAATCACGTTAAATTAATTATTTTTAACTACAGACAACAATTAAATAATTAACAAAGCCCATTGAATCATCGATTCTCAATGAAGATTATTTTATTTACAATAAACTGTCACGTGATCCTTCAGGAATGCGAAAACATGTGGAATAAATTATTTTTTAAATCAACTATCACGTGATCCTTTTTTCCGCCATAATTTCAGAACAAATTGTCCGATAAAAGTTATTTTTATACCATCTTACAGTGTAAAATTGTACCTTTTCAATGATACCAAATTAATTCCTGTGACATTTTTCCTTCAATTTTTATTAATTTTTAAAGTTTACTAACTTTAATTTCGTGCAGACGATTTGGAAATAACGCAAATCTATAGCTACTTCGTTGTTAGACAAAGGTTAGACTTTGAACTGATTTGCCTTTATTTCTGAAAATTTTGCTTATCTTTATAAATATCTATAAAATAAGGCAGAAATTACATGTATCTGTCTGTCTGTCGGTCGATCGGTCGGTCACAAGAACTCCTCCTAAACGGTGAACGGTAGCGACATGAAATTTACACACGGCATTCTAGAGCATATTTTTAGGTCAAACGTGCTATTTTCAACTTTCAGAGTTAATTAGTTCTTAAGATATTTAATTAAATAACGAACATTAGCCACTTTTTAGACGTTTTTTGCCAATAACTTCTGAAATCTTTATTAAACAACAATTATTTTTATGCCATTTTAATGATCAGAAAATTATCTTTTTAATGCTATTAATTCCATTGCGATGAAATGTTTTCTTTGATTGTTATAAAGGTTTAAAAATATTTTTTAACGTAATTTCTAACAATACTTTTTATTCGTATAGAAATAAATTCAAATGAAATTACTGTTTTGCGCGCGGGCCTTTGCCAGTGTTAAAGTTAATATGAGAAAATATTGCTTTCTTTGACCATAAACAACAAAGGAGACTTTACACTTCCGGTTTTCTGTTGTGGTAGCATTTACAGCTTTTAATACGGTTACACAGAGATCCAATGACGTTAGTGAATTATTCTCTCGATGTTTTGTTTAATTTTCACAGTGAGATAATACAGAGTATCCTTCTGTAGATACGGTAATGGGCATTAACAAGGAACATCATATTCTGTAGAGCTCTTCAAGATCTTAGAATTGTCAGGGGCATCTTCCGACAAACCGAGATTGAAAGTCGGTGTGCCAGTACTACTAATACATAACCTCGATATACCGAGACTGCGCAATGGCACACGGTTACAAATTACACACCTAGGTACGAACGTCGTGAAGGCAACTGTTACGACTGATGTAGGGAGAAGAGAGAGTGTTTTAATTCCACGCCTTCTGATAACACCGAAGGATTTATTATCTCAGTTCAAAAGGTAACAAATCCCTTTAAAATATCATTTGCGAGGCTCAGGGCCAGACACTGAAAGTGGCAGGCGTACATTTGAAAAACCATATTTTTCCCATGGGCAACTATATGTGGCCTGTTCACGTGTGTACAGCCCTCACAACCTCTACATCCGTGCAAATAACGTGGTATACAAAAGTATATTAGCATAGATAAACAATTTACATAACTATATCAGCATACATGTACAGTACACTCCTGTCAGCCGTCCAATTAAGTATTATCAACCGTCAGAACTTTTACTTTTACCTTTCAAAATGCAACAAAACATTTACATTCGTGAATTAAAAAAAAGAATAATTCAAATTCTTCGCGCACGAAGTCGCGGGTAACAGCTAGTAATATAATAAATGCGAAAGTGTGTCTGTCTGTCTGTCTGTTTGTTAAGCTTTCACGACCAAACCACAAAACCGATTTGGATGAAAATTGGCAGAGTTGTAGCTTGAAACCCGAGAACGGACATAGGCTAGGTGAAATCACGTTAAATTAATTATTTTTGACTACAGATTAAAAATAGTTAACAAAGAAAGCCCATTGACTCCGCGATTCGCGATGAAGATTTTTATTTTTCAATCTACTGTCACGTGATCCTTCAGGAATGCGAAAACATGTGGAATAAATTATTTTTAAAATCAACTATCACGTAATCCTTTTATCCGCTGTAACTTCGGAACAAATTGTCCGATACAAATTATTTTTATACCGTCTTAAAGATAAAAATTTCACCTTTTCAATGATATTAATTTTATTTCTGTGACATTTTCATTCAATTTTTATTAATTTTTTAAATTTTACGTGCAGACGATTTTGAAATAACGCAAATTTATACCTACTTCGCTGCTAGGAAATGGTTAGACTTTGAACTAATTTATCTTTATTTCTGAAAATTTTGCTTATGTTTATAAATATTCATAAAACAAGGCAGGGTAACAGCTAGTTTAAAATAAAATTTCAAAATAATATAAACTTAAAATATGCGCAAGTATAACATTTTAAATTGAATTGTTTATTTTTCGATTAAATACCAAGGAAAGACCATACGTCTCTATAATAAAATTTGTCATCTCCAGTAAATATTCAAAAGCCTCATAATTATAGTTAACTATTCTATTTATGGAATTTAATCATTTACTAAATAGGATATTCAGAACATTTTTATAAAATCCCAACGAAAAGAAAAGTGTTAATATTTTTTATATGAAGTTTTTCCTCATTAAAATCAGTTTATATATAATGATTTTTTTCATACAATTAAATGTCTATATTTAAAATAATTTGTGTGATTACATGGATTCTGAAATAATTCTGTATGTTTGGTTGTAGCACACATTTTTTTCACTTTAAACAACTCCATTCTGTATATTTTTATTAATCGAATTTTCAAAATTAAAAAGAGAAATCAGCTGGGTATGTGGCAGTTAAATAAAATATTAAAAAATTACTTTCCAGCATTTAGATATTTCTGTTATTTCAGATATTTTAATTGCTACTTTTAAATAATGTTTCAAATGCTTTTGTTGCCATTGAATTTCTCTCCGAAGTTATTTAGAATTTATATTAAACGGCAAGAAAAAAGATTTCAGAAAACAAGGAATCTTAATATAAATAAAAGTCATTGTGCGTACGTATGTTTGTATGTATGTATGTTCCATATATCCTTCTAAACCACGGCACTGATTTCAACCAAACTTTGTACACATATTAATTAAAAGGAGGGTAATATTACTGTCAACTTTTCAAAGTGCAAATGTTAAGTAAACAGTCAGTTAATTAGAAATTAATCGAAACCGTTTTTCCGCAGTAACTTCGGACCAAATTATCCCCCAAAAATTATTTTTATACCATCTTAACGTTCAAACTTTTACCTTTTCAATGATACCAGCTATATGCCTGTGACACTTTTTTTAATTTTTATTAATTTTTCAAAATTTATTAAATTTCTAATTAACTGTAGACTATTTTGAAATAAAGCAAATTTATTGCTACTCCGTTGCTAAGCAACGGTTAGACTTTGAACTAATATACCTTTATTTCTTAAATTTTGTTTATTTTTATAAATATATTTTATATAAGAAGAGAGAGATCATCATCAACTTTTAAAAGCCCTAATCTCATTAAAATTTCATTTAATTGGAAATTAAGTAAGATATGGCATTTTCCGTGATATTTTTCGAAAATATGTATTATGTCACAAAAACTATTTTTACACATATTTAAAGTTAAAAAAATTATTTTTTCATGACACAAGTTTTGTTTCCGTTAAATTCGTTGCCCTCATTTTCCTCATTTTAAAAATTTTCAAAAATTTAATTGTGTATAAAATTTACAATTTGTAACACTTTTATTTTATTGGTGAAAAACAATAATACATAAGAAGAACTGTTGCTATCTCACATTAGAAAAATTCTGGATGAAGACTAATTTTATTATTTTTTATTCATATTTATTTCAAAGCTTTTACTTAATTAAAATTTACTATGTAATTAATTGTCCAAAACATCTGTTAAAATCTTTCTTATACTGCAAGATTTATGAACAAAATTTGAAGTGCCTGTGCAACAAATATTAATAACTTATGGAGAAAATTAGCTATTGGCGGGTTTTAAAAATCGTCTGGTTCAATTGATATTCTCATTTTTATTATACAACGTTTCAGAAGATGAAAGAATTTTGGTTATTGTAATTTTTTATACAAAAGTAGTTTTTAACATCAAAAATATTAACATGAAAGTATTTTAATCCCGAGCAACGCCGGGCGTCACAGCTATTTACTCCAAAATATAACATGTGCATTTTATCAGGCCCTCTTGGTTTAGTTGATGACATTTTTCTCCTTTTAATGACTTATTGAAGGAAGGTTTGAAAAGACGAAACCCTTAGTGTATTTTCTTCTTTTTTTCATTATGTACGAAATTGATAGAAGCAGAAAATAGATTATTTTCAGAATTTGACATAAATCATAATTGTTTAAATTTGTAGATATTTAATCATAAATAAAAACGTGTGTCATTTGTTCCTTATCGAACTGTCTTTGTAAAGAAAACATATAAACAGCATAATACACTTATATTGCACATCGATTTCAATCACCACCTATTAATATTTGTTTCCTGTTTTTCTGATGCAGAAGGTGTATAGAAATCCGTATTCTAAATTATATTCATGCTAATATCGTCTTCTTGTAGTTGAGGTTGTCCGAATTTCTAGTTCATGTCAAAGAATTACTTTTTGTTAAATGCCTCTCTAGAGATTATTCCTTTACATATTATTGGAGCTTATGTACAGAAGAGTATGAGATGCAAATGTAATCCATAAGATCCGTGACTGAGCATATCAGAAAATAAATTGGAAAAAATTCACTTATCTAAATTCACGGATGATTTAAGTTCATCGGTCGTGTCGAAAAGGAATAAAATTCAAACGTGTGAAGAGAATATATGTTTGTCCTTAGCACTTCATGACGTCAATTCTTCATTTATTCATAGAAATACCTTTAAGAAAACTCGTGCGGAAACAGGCTTAAAAAGGCATGTTATAATTATTACGAAATGTTATCTTGATGGTGATTTTACGAACGCTTTGATGACTATCGTATGTTTAGTGCAATGTAGACTAACTAGTAGTTCTGTGAACAGTAGACCACGCTTCCCCCAAATAAAAATATCTAAGATTTTCTCTTCATCGCATTTTTTAAAAGTTTAGCGAATGTTGTTATTCATTGTGAAGTCAGCATTGTTTGTAGGGACGCAGGACATCATAATTTGACTCTGGAGGAGGTATATTAGTGTCCAGAATTGTATAGAATTTTCACTTCCAAAAAAAACTCATTAGAAAAATAAAATGCATAAGTGGATGTGCTAAAATATTTGAGCAATTCAATGAAATTCAAGTGAAATATATAAAATTCTTATAAGACATTAATTTCCCAAGAAAACCATTTTTATTATCATAACCAGTGGCAATCGCACTAGTAAATGGAAGAAGTATATTGATGAATAAATGAGATTGTTATTTATCACGACAATATAAATACGCAAAAAAACGTTACACGAATAACAAATAATCTTCGTCAACTTTTTGTAATATGAACTGTTTCGTAGAATCACTGAAAAATTTTCACAAATTGAGCAAAACAAGATTAGATGGAACTAAAAAAGAAAAATAACTAACAACAAGAAGAAACTAATGATTTTATTTCTTTATCTCTCTTTTATTAATGCGAATTATTTTCAAAATTTTTGCTTCCATCCGTATTAACCCGGGAGGACGCGCGATGGTCATTTTATGACACCAAGCCCTCGGAATCTCAGATCCCTAGAAAACAAGCCACCTGTTCATTCCTTTCTTGTAAGTAGCAGATATAGTCAGTCACCCCTCTGTATAATCTGAGTATTTAAAAAGTATTTCAGGAATTTTTCGTCCCCTAATACACGTTTGGTCAGTTACTGGGGTTATTAAATGACCCCGCGCGTCTTTCCGTTTGTTCCACAGACTAGTTATTAAACGTAGCTGATACGGTCAGTTCGTTATTATCCTTGCCGAATTGAAGTATTTAACTGTTTCTCACAATGACGTTTCTATAAGAAAAAGAAATGGAGCGTTTACGTAAACTTCTTGTTGAAGTTGAAACTGATGAAGATCCAGACTTTGACAATGAAGACAAAGGACCTGAGGATGTTTCAGAAGAGATTTTGTAAGAACATGAAAGTTTCTGCCAACATGACACGGATTGGAAAGAGGATTCTGGAAATGAAGATGTGAATAACTCGGAATTGTTTTCATCAAAAGACGGCATTGAGTGGAGAAGAACAAAATTTTCGCAAAATATTCGTTGTCATAATGTTGTGTCGAGCTTACCTGGAACAAAAGGACCAGTAAAAGATGTGATAAGCCCTGTGAAGAGTCGGGAGTTATTCATCAACGATAACATGATACATTTAATTATAGAGTGAACAAATATATTTATCGAGAGATGAGCACCGCACTTTCACGTGAAAGAGATGCGTGAAAAATAAACATCTAGAAATCCGTTCATTATTAGTGTATAATAATGGAGTAGATTTGACTTGTGTTAAGCACTGTATTCTTAATGTCTAAAAGTCAATTGCGTTACTTTTCAAACTAAAAATATAATGATTTTAACAGCGCAGGGTTGAATTTTAGTTTGGGGTCATTCTATGGCCCCGCGCGGTTTCGCGTTCGTTAAGGAGGCCCGCGTTCTGTCATGTTAACACTATGACAGTGATATATCTGTTTTATCGGTATATGTTACAAAGTTACGGTATGTGTATACAAAGTTACTGTTATATATGTCTTTTTTATCCTATTAATGAAATTGCAAATAAATGTCTGCTTTTATCAGTATTGGACTCGTCAAAACGTCGAAATCAATAAAATGGCCTCAAAACCTGTACGAATTTTTAAAAAATAAGAAATAAAACATATACACCATTTTCTATTCCTTCAAGAAACAATCAAGACAAATTCGAAGGAAATCGAACAACGCGTTTGGTTGTAATCGCGTAACAAACAAATTTACAGACAGTCAGAAGTGCTTAATGGTTGATTTAAAATGTATACCTCGCTTCGCTCGATCAATTAAATCTTCTGCATTTAAACAACAAGCGATCATTTTCAGAAAACTTTAAAATATGGTGTTCTGTTCTTCGGCATCAAAATATCGGTTTCTCAACGGTACATGCATGCCATGTTTCAATGATGTAAATGAATAATTTCTATAATGCAATTTGGTATTCGAATTCATATCTTTACACATGAAGTCACATAATTAGTAAAAAAGGTTTTGTGACATTTCAGAAACTGCTAAAATCATTTAAATTCAAAAATAGATTCATAAAAAGCATCAATACGTCCTAAAATATCCACCACACTAACTTATAAAAAATCAAATCTGTCTGCAAATTCACAATTTGATTAGTGTACTAAAATATAGACATTTTTATTTCAATTATTTTTAACTTTGTATTCATTAACTTATAGCTCATTATTGTAAATATAATGGAATAATTTTTTTCTCATATTCTCTACCAGGCACAGCCACGAGTATGGAATCAAAATTTAATTAAATTTATGGTGTTATTAAACACAAGTCTACCAAATATCTGAACTCTACCACATGAGTCAGTGAGTGTGCACAAATTACAAAATTCTAATTTTAAACATGAATAAAGTCAAATAAATAAAATTGTGTAAAAAATTAACTTCGGTTTCATGTCTTTCAAAAACTAACTCGTGAATGTTCCTAAACAAATGTAAATATTACTATAGGTGTATATTCAAAATTGTAAAAAAAATCTATAACATACTTTTACGTCATTTTAATGCATGACTAAAATACCGGCTTCAAAAATTTTTTATACCTAACCTAAGAGTTCATTTTAGGTTCTGATACAACCTCAATATTTCATGACGACAAACAATGGTTTTTTTTCAACTTTTCGATTTTATCTTACAATTAACAAACGTCTATCTCAAATAATTCCTTACACACTACTTCAAAGTAAAGATAAGAGTTTAAAAGCGAATAAACTATTTTGTTCTATTGGAGTTTAATAAGTTTGAAAAGTCATTTTGCTTTCAGACGAATTCAATATCGTTTTAATAGAAAGCTTGCTTTTAGCAAAAAATAAAGCGATATATGTAGAAACTCTTGAAAACCATAGTTTTCAACCCATCCATCTATGCATTAATTTCTTAATGCAATGATATTTATCAAGAAAGATCGAGTTTGGGTCATTTGATGAAACATTACATAAAATTTCAAGATGTACCGACACTTTCATTAAGTTATTTCAAGTTTGAATCGTATATAAAATGTTATACTAGCTTATATACCTGACGAAATTCGGGATCATAATTTCATTACAGGTCCATCCATTTCTTTTTTTTTACAAAAATTGTCATTAGCCTTCTAAACATAATAAGCCTTCTAAACATAATAAGCCTTCTAAACATAATAAGCCTTCTAAACATAATTAGCCTTATAAACATAATTAGCCTTCCAAACAAACATAGATCTCAATTTTATTCTTTTTCAATGAATTTTATCTTTCAAATCTAGTCCGTTTACCAACCAATATGCGTTTTATGAAAAAGCGAAGAGAAGAACACGTATGGATGAAAGAAGACGTATTTTAAACTTTCAAACAATATACAGCAGATTACCTAATATAGTCATACAGACGTGTTTAATTTAATATAATTTTTAATCGGATAAAATTTTATTTTTTAATTGAACAATGTAATAAATACTGTTGTAAGTACCAGGAAAGATTCTGAAGAAAGATATAAGTTATATTCTGAGACTTTAGTACGAACACGTAAACTTGTAAAATGTGCTTGAAATGTGTGCTTTTAACAAAAAAATTATCTACTAATCATAATCAAACGCATTTTTTTGAAAACCTTTCATAAATGAATGGAAAATAAAGATTAATATTTACCCTTTTCACTCGAAAAGCACTTGAAAAGTAATTAGATGCATAATAATTCACTGATTTACTCATACTATTGCTTTGGAACATAAAAAATACGTTTGTGTAAGTTCATTTTTTCTGAAAAATTATTCTACAACTTCTTACAACTTTGTAGGTAGTTTTTTAAAAAATCGAAATGAAGAAACATCAAAATTATTCACCGACTAGAATGGTGACTCCGAGTCGCCTCTCGAGTGCAAAGGGTTAAATACACAAAGTACTATATAAACGAAGTAAATATACTTTTACATACTAAGAAAGAAAGAATTTGAGAAAATTATGTTGAAATTTAAAATTAAAACCGTAAACTATGCTGCGTTATATTATATAATTGTGATAGAATAGAATTTATTAGGAAAAGCGCAAACATTTTATACAAAAATATTGCACATGTACATCCGATGTCAGTTTTTTCATTTTTTTCCATTTCTTCTTCTAAAACCTGTTATTCTACAAAACTTTGAGAACGTACGAATAATTTTAAAATGATTAGCAAATTTTTTATAACTTAATTCGAAAGTTCCTAAAAATTCGGAAATTCCAAACACGTTAAAAAATGAGCTTTCTGCTCCTTAAATGGGAAATAAATGCTTTAATGCTTTCATAATCCTCAGCAACTCTTTAAAATTCTTGATATCCTCGATGTTTTCAGCGTGTTTGCCTAAGAACATAAAATTATAATAATTAAGATTTTTCAAAACAGGAAAATGTGTATGAAAAAGTTTATTATTTTTTCAGTTTTATTTTTTGAAGTTCGACTTTTGAAAAATGAATTTGCATTAATTAGAATTTAATGCAACTTTATAACTTATTCTTGCACTCAGTTTGCCAAAGAAAATTAAACTAAAGAAATTTAGAAACAAGCTACATTTACAAATAAAGTGCATCCTCAAAAGCAAACTTTCAGGAATTATTTCATAAAATATACGTAAAAGGTTAATAAAATATTACGGAGAAAAGAGTGTTAACTTAAAATATGAAATAGATAACAGATATAAAAGCATTTTGATTGAGAAAATTGTGATTTCATTCATTGATTTCATTTAAGACGTTCCTAGATTTTTTTACCACAGAAGCAGTTTTTAACATTATAAATGATATAATTTAACATCATTGCCTAAATTCAAAAGAACTTCGAAATAAATTTCATTTTAAAAGATAATAATTTTAAAGATAAAGATTTAAGCTATGTCTTAAAACATGATCTTTTATCTTTTTCGGATTATATAATTATCCTTTAAATAAAATATTTTCCAATCAAAAAGTTTAATACTTTGTGGAAGTTATTTTATTTTAAATAAGTAATGTCGTTTTATTTCATTAACAAGATATTGTTTTATATATTTAAGATATTAATGTTGGATAAACAGCCTGAATATTCATTTATTAAGAATCTGAGCATTAATTTGAAACATTTTCATTAAATATTCTGTGAAATACACCATTAATAAAAGACAATTAAATGTAGTTTAATTAGTCAATAATTTAAAAAAACCCTACTTATTTTGTAATGGTTAATAAAACTGAAAGTGGATAATTCTACATCTTTCATCGACTTTTATCAGCTGAAATCCTTTGCATACTTTTATTAACAAATAAAAATTGAAAGATGAATTGAAGAGAAATTCAAGAATTTTAAAGTCAAGCTAGAAGAAATACTGAATCGCGGTTTAATATGCTATTGTGTTAGAACTTGTATTATTGGCTATGAGCAGTTCAAATACTTGTAAGTGAAAAACATTTCATCTTTAAAAATTTTCATGTTCTTTCGTTTCAAATCATTTACTATTTTAACTCTGTCTTTCTTTTATTAATTCACTTTCAAACGATATCTTTCAGCTGCTAAAAATTAATTAACATTTTTTGAGGACAGGGAAGTTCCAAAAATTCTGAAATACCTAGAGATTGCAAAATAAGTTTTTGGTTTCTTAAACAGAAAATTAAAATTTGACTTTTTAATTCCTATATACCCTCAATATTATTTCTTAAAATTTATGACGGCTGGAATTCTAATGTTTGCAGAAGGTTATAAACTTCTTATTGTCATCCTGTTAAAAAAATTTTATGTTCAAATATGTTATTATTTTTCTTTCAGTTTTCAGTTCCGATGCACAAAAAATAATTTTACAATACTTAAATTTTAGAAAATGTCAAAAACTTATTTTTTACTAAATCTCTCTAATGAATTTAAAAGATTTTCGAATTGAAAAAAATACTGATACCTATTCAAAATTTCGTGTTCTCGTGGAGAAATACAGTGTACTCCCGATTATCCGGGTTAATCACCGGGAGGGATCGCACGGATAATCCGAAAACTCCTTTTTATTAATAAACAATCAACATCAGTACACAAATTTAAGAATTACTTACATTTGCATGCTGTATAACATCAAACTAGGAATTTTCCTTTTAACATTTACTGCTTTAAAAAATCTGCAATGCGTCTCTGCTTCTGCTGTTTGTTCATCTCTTGTCGTATATCGACTCAGTAATGTCAGCGTAATCAAATCCTCTTTGTCGCATATAATCTAACAAAGTTTCCACAGATTGTAGAGCAGCAGAATGAGAAATTGTATTTCTCTCATTTAATACATCTTCTGCATCTGCACTAGCTGATTCTCCATTATCAAGTTCTTGAAGGATTTCTAATTTTTGTTTAACATTTAAAACGTTTCGTTTTCGTTTCACACCACTCATTTTTACCAGAAAAAAATTTCACACTACTAACTGACGTTAAACAAGACGCAAAAGCTAAAGGAACACGTGCGAAAGTGAAAGAAGAAGAAGTTAAAGAATGACGTGTCAGGAAGAAGCGTGTTCGTACGAGAATGAGCTAGCAGAAAGTGGATGATTCATTTTTCGGAAAATTAGGCTTTGAATCGGTAGATATTGCACGTGGAGGAAGGAAAAAAATCTATTCTTTAGCCTCCGCTGTTACGGCCCACTAGTTTCACGGAATGAATCTCTCGATCGAACATCAACATCGATTTTACATGCATGATAAGCGTGAAAAATTTTTTCTTAAAATTTTTTGTGAGTCCGGAATGAGCACGAATAATCCGCAAACCGGATAATCCGCGCACGAATAATAGAGAGTGTACTGTAACTTGTGTTTGCTGTTGAAAGTGAAATTAATTATGGTATATATTTTAAATGAGTTATTAACGTTCCATTCTTTCCATTAACATAAGGTTTTATTTCTTTAACGAAAAGATATTATAAGATATCGAGTAATACTTAAAGTATAGAACGGCATTTTAGATCTTAACTGCCCTGTGTTGACTTTAACCCTCTGACTGACCGCGGGAAGGAATTAAGTCTATTTTCTGCTACGTCATGTTATTTTCGCAAGCTGTTGTGTTTACTTAGAACTATTTCAGCGTCGAATTGTTTTATACTATTAAAGCCTTACATATAAATAACAATTCGCTTGGTTCAACGGTATTTGAACATGACTTGCGGACGTTGCACCTAAATAGCTAGTTTTAAAAACCTGGCAGTCAGAGGGTTAAGCAACATAGCCAATTTTGTATTCTAAAATATTAAGAAAGAAACTAAATCTCTAATGGCTGTTGTTGTCCATAGGGTATATATTGAAAATATTAATAAATGAATTTACAACATACAGATTGCAGCCTGAGTTCTGTTGAAAACTAAAAATAAATTGATGCACTTGCGGCTCCATCTTTTTTGCTTTCTTTGTACGCTTGAAAATATTATATTTTTTTCGACAATGTTGAAGGAAATTCCTTATTCTTATTATCAGTTTTTAAAATTCATATGTGTTTACTATTATACAATTTTATAAAGGATATTTTTTCTCAACTAAAACCCAATTGCTGCTTATTGGTAACAAATTTTTTTCATTAATAAACCATAGTTAAAACAGGTTTTTAAAAATATTTCTCCCATGTTTCATTCAAGAAACGAAAGTCGGGAATTTTTTTAAAAAAAAATCTGGCATTTGAGGATTAAAATTAAAATTTCTGTAACTGAATAACTTAGAAATAAATTGTTTTTATAAAGCTTTCTTTTCTAAAATAAATATTCTTTAAATTTTTGCTGAAATTATCTGACAAAGTTTCTCGTTGTTGAGAAGAAAATTCGCTATAAAAAATCGAGGTTATTAAAACATTAACTGAAATCTTACTGTGATTCCTCACTGCAAGCTTTTGTTTGTTCTTCATTTTAAATGTAAAATAATAATGGAATCTCTCTAATAATACTTTTTCCCTTCAGATAACATCCATTCAGTGAATCTATCGAGGCAAATAAAAAATTGCTTATGTTTATTCAATATAAAATCAGAAGCTACCACATTCTGTTCTCCTTAATGCCGTTGGTATTATTTTCAAGTGGATGCTTTTTTTCCTAACTGAATAACAAATTAATCAAAATTTGAGTTATCATATTTTTATAATCTATAACGAAACAGTGTGTGCTGAATATTATTATCAGAACTAATTGAGACAATACCTCCAAATCATCCGAAGAAGCTTAATTTAAATAAAAAAGTTTCCTCGGTGAATATATTATTGGATTTGTTTCGTAATATAATGTTTGATGATTTGCGACATTGTATTTTATTTTTTTTCTATGAATTGTGTCCAAATCAGAATAGAATAAATTCGCATGAGATTGATGATGCAAACATTGTGAATTCTTGTTTTTATCTAGGGGTGTAGAGAATACACGATGATAAAAATAATGGATATTTTTGCTTATAAAAACTGAATTGATAATTATAATCAATTTTAAGTTTGTTTATTTTCATTCCAGTGAAATTGAGAATGTCAACTGAATGATAAAAAATACAAAAAAGTGTTTCTTGAAAGAATGCATCTAAGAAAAGTGTTTCAATACAGCCACGCATTTACATGCATTACGCACTAAAGATAATCTTTTTTAGTCATAATAGCCTTAAAAAACTTAATTCTTACTGTTTCCGCTGGTGAAATAAGATTTGTGAAAATGTTTACTGTCTTCTGTCCAAGGTGGTGGTAAAAAGAAATAAGTGGACCGTGTTTACGTATACATCTACAATGCTCATCATGAGCTAAAATGTCCCTTTAGGATAACATGAAGACCAAAGTATATTCATTTCTATCTAGTTTAAGGTTAGTAAATGCATTCATTTGTTATACAAGAGCAATTAAATATTTAAGAATATTGGGCGAAAGAAGAATAACGAAACTTCTAAGAAGTAGAATCTATAAAAAAATCTTTAGTTTTCTTATGATGAGACAAAATTTCGTCTAATTTAAATAATTTTTCTATCATCAATAACTAGTGAGATCATTATCATTTTCGCACCAAAATTCATAAAATTTGAAGTTACTGGCTTGAAAGAAGAGAATTTAATTGCTGAGAGCTCACCAAAGAAGTGTTGCATGCCTAGCTTGATAACAGGGAGTATCCACCCTTAACTTCTAAGGGGTGTCTTTTATAAAAAACGTTTTCGTTATGATGAGATGCAGAAATATTCCAGGATTAGTAACATGATAGCCCATCGCAGTAGGTGCTGGTCTTAGTTTAATTATATTAACGTCTCGTTTCGAAGCAACACTAGGGCTACCTCGGAATTTTGAACCGCGCTCACATGACGAGGACAACATCTGAGCTGGTAGCCCCCTCTCCGCACCGCACCAGAGGGAGGGAGTTTGCCTCCCTACGTATGTATGATTTAGAGTGCCCCTCACATACGACGGATTTTCAGTGGAATCGGGTTTTAAACCTGGAACATTACGGCCCCATTGCTGAGAACTTACTGCTAAGCCACAGCGGCATATGCGTTCTATAAGGAATCGATTTAGAACTTCGGTGACAACCGGATGATAACATAAAAATACATACCATCTTAGATATTTAGGTTCGGTAACTATAATTTAAAAAGTTTTTGCCCGCCTACTTTTCTTCCATTTACTTAAAGGTTTTTAGTGATAGAAGAGTTACTGTTAGTGTTAAGGCAACTACTTTACGAAGGAAAGGTAAAATTATTTTAATAGGTATTTAATCTAATTATTGAATCATAGTATACATTCTCTAAACCACACTGAAATATTCAAGTTGATGCACCAAACTATGAAATATTTAAAAAAAAAACGTTTAAAATAAGCACACCTAGATAAACAATAAGAGATCACATATATAACTTTTATGAAATATAATGCTGTAACTACATAATATTTTTAAAGAATAATTTGGCCAAATTTTTCAGCCTCTCAATTTTTATCGAATAATTGTATCTCTCCATTTTAATAGTGTTGCTTAAAATAAAAATCTAGTTAACTAGCTTTAAAGAAATTGCAGCCTTTTAAAAATTCTGTATTATCGGAAAGTTTTCGCATAATCTCCGAAATAATTTTAAAAAATTTTATAATCAAAGCATCTTTATGTTTCGACAGAAGAAAATAAAATTATATATAAGATATTTGCTGAAAAATTTTTTTGCATTATTTTCACATTCAGCGAACGAAAATTGATTTAACAGAGCAATCAAAAATTCGTCCTAGTTTGATAACTCATTTTAGATTCAATATTTAAAATAATTTTGATAATTTCATAATAAATTTCGTTTTCACGTATTTTTAAAACAAATTTTCATCATCTATTTTCTGAAATTTCTAAAATAATTATGAGTCTGTGCATGGGAAAAAGTAAATCGTTTGCTACAAAAAGTAGAATAAGTTGATATTATTAAACTAATTTAACTGAGAAATAGCGACAGATTCCGACAGATTCCTATTCATTTTAATACGCAGTTCCTATAACTTGTTCCTACAAAAATATTGATATGATAAAACTATCAACGTAAATGAAAGAAAATAACAGACGGTCTTTAAATATGAAAGAGGAAATCTTCTCGATTTCGTTCATTTGAACGTCTTTGGTGTCATATAAAAATGAATAACATAAATATAGGATTTAAATTGAAAGACATAAAAACAAAATATTGTTGCTACCAAAAATTTGGCTTGGTTAAAGCTATGAACATAAATGAAAAAAATATGACAGAAGGTCATTAAACAGGAAACGGAAATCTTCTAGTATTTCGTTCATCTGAATGTTGTTGGTGTCTTTTTAAAATGAATAAGATAAATAATTTGTAAAACATGAAAAAAAATATTTCATGAAGGAAAGAATATAGAGATTTTTCTTTAATCTTTTATTAACTTAAATAAAGCTCAGTTTGTCTCTTTGACTTTATTTTTTGTTTTAAGTGTACTAAATTACGTACATATATTGGTTCGATATACGGATACTCAAGCGCAAAAAAATTAGAAACTAATTTGCAATTATTAAAAAAATTAAATGAGAAATAAAATTTGATTATATTTTTTCCGAAAGTCCATTTGTTTGTTCTTTATAACGAGGCACAAATATTATAATTTCGAAAATAAAGGTTAAAAAATACGATGCTCTTAAAACAATATTGATTGATCTATCTACGTAAAAAAGAAAATGACACTTCATCATTAAATATGAAAAAGTAAACTTCTGGATTCTGTTTCCCGAATGTCATCGGAATGATTTGCAAAACGGATATGGCAAAGTATTTTTTTCTTCTGTACTCAAAATGAATTGATCAAAATTTGAGTGCCGATATATTTTTTATGAGCTGTTCCCTAAAAAAGGCTGTTTGGTCATTATTTGTCAGTGGATTAATTTTCGTAAACTTAAGAGTAAGTCAGAATTTTATAAGGAGCTTTATTAGAATAAAATACAAAAATTATCTTCGGTGGATGTTTTATTGCATTTGTTTCGCAATATACAATTGATGCTTGTGTCAATCTAGCCTTTTTGTTTGTGCTGTTTTGTAGAATTTAGAATACCGGGTGTCATTAATAATTTTCAGCTTGTAAAATGTTTCAGTTGAAACTGTCTGAATTGAATTAAAATACGAATGTTTTAATGTTTGATGTCAATTTAAGCATGAATCGCACCGTTCAAGCGTTTAATGACTTTAATTCAGTTATGGTGATTTTCATGCCAAAAAGTGCTTAAATTAACAGGAAATATGTTTGTTTTCAGGAACTGGTTTCTAGCGCAATATTTAATTCCAATATATGGAAACAATTTTTTTAAATATTCTCATTTTTGCTCTATACTATTAACTCTTAAATGCCCAGGGTTGCTTTTAAGCAACTTACCGAATTTTGTCTTCTAAAATCTTGAGAATCAAAACAAAGGATACACATTATTGATTTTCAATGACATTTATCAAAACAGAAATGTATATATTATTGAGATGACGATGACGCGAATGTAATGACGTCGCCTGCCGGAAGAAATCGGATTGTAATGAAAGCACCGTCAAGCTGCGTCACCTGCCACGAGGAAGGTCACGCAGCAACCAATGAAATTGCAACAATGCGTGCTGGAATCGTCCGGAGAAATCTCGTTGTTAAATCTCGCTAGCAAAAAAACTGTTTGAACTGATCAGGGAAAAATTAGTTTAAAAAAAAACGAAAAAAGATTTTTTAACAGTTCTTGTTTTAAATCCGACATAAACGCTCCAGTTATAAGCTAAACAAAAATGAAAATTATAGAGATGTTAGAACGTCAGATGCGATAATTTGAAGAAATTTTTATTAAAAATTACCATAAAAGTGATTATTCTTCAAAATTTTTCAAAATTCAGTAAATTACGTTAGACGTACGAAAGAAACTTCATTAGAACGGAAACCGTTTGTTCTTTCCGATGGTGTAATTGTGTTTTTCGTACAATTATTCTAAGCCATTCTATTGAGAAATGAGTGCGAAAAATCACCCAAAACAACGCAAAATATTAAATAAAAAAATTCTAGATTAAATTTTAAAATTCCGACTTCGAGGTGCATTCAGTCACCATTACGACTACCTATGTGCCAAATGTCATGTCTTTAAGTGCGATAGATTCTTCTGGACATTGCACACACACACACGCACGCACACAAACGTTGCCTTTTATAAGTATAGATTAAAATTCATCTGTGTTTAATATTATTGAATTTTATCAAGGAATTGCTTTCTGAATTAAAATCCAGTGATGTCAGTTGATAGAAAATTGTTTTATAGCATAAACCATACTTAAAACAAAATAGGAATTTTAAAAACATGTTTTCCCTTGTTTTATTCAAGAAATATAAGTCAAAAAACATTTTAAAATCAATTTTTTAAAAATCGGACTTTTAAGGGTTAAGATGAAGATTTGTTAAATAATAAAAAAAATCGAAATTTCACAATGGAATTAAGTAAAAACTGAATAAAAATAAAAGGGAATTCAGTTGTTTCCAGACAGGCAGGAAACGAAGCTCAAATTTTGCAGTGCGTTCTACCATCAGCAGTTGCAGTGTGTTGTTGTTACCATCATCTCCAATATGATATTTTTCCTTTGGCGTCGTGCTACTGTTAGCTGTAAAATGAGTCTATTTCAGAAAGCCTAAATGTAGACATTTTAATCAGTTTTCAGATTAAGTCGTTTATCTTCTCATTGAAATACATTTCCAATAATCGTCATCGCTTAGAAAATTGGTGTTTTTAAAAATCGCCGCAGCTGCAAATACTCTATTATTGTCTTTGGGTTGGATTTGAAGAAACCATTCTGAAATTATTTGATGTTTACCAACTACCTTGAAGACTTCTTCGCGAAGCAGTTCTTACCATTTTAAGCTGTGTTCTTCCTGTGGGAATTTAACTTGCAGAGATCGCCACTGACCCTTATTGTGCTAAAAAAATTCTCATTCATCCAGTTGGAATACGAAGTATGAAATGTATTCTGTTTCCGACTTGCATAAGAAAATCGTTAGAAGAAAAAAAGATTCAAAAATATAAACATTTGATATTTTCATTTATTTTAATTTTCAGATTTTTTTCTGAACAGCTATTAGCAAATAAAACTCTTAAAAGTATCTGCTGCGAAATTACGATTCAAATATTGTTACATTACAGAAATTTAAATTACGCATTGAAAAATATCACAAAACCAATATCAAAAAACGAACAGCCAAAAAATAAATATTATGTGTATAATTTTTACAATACGTATCCTATACAATATAAATTTTATGAAAATTCCTCCTCGGTTAATACTTTCAATGAGTTTGATACATGAAAAAGTAATATTCGCAGTTACTAAAAATAATTTATAAATTAATAGAAATAAAATGAAAAATCCACCTTACCGGTTTGTTCTTATGTTAATTTTTATGAAATTCTACGTAATGAACGAAATATAGTGCTTACGTTTAAGTTTTTACGTAGAAATTAAAAAATCTTTAGTTTTACAAGCATAATTTCGAATCCCCATATCTAATGAATTATTTCAATAAAATACTTTTTTTTATTTTTGGAACATAGAAATGGTAAAGAATTCTTGCTTTTTTTGAAGGCTTCTTTGTTGGAGAAAAGTGAGCAGCATCAAAAAGTTTTGTATATTTAAGTGCCTAACACTTATTTGATTCATTTACAGAAACCTCCGCATTAACATTGTTATTTGTCAGTAAAAAAAGTACCTAAACTTCTAGAAGAAAAGTCATGTATATATTTTTCTTTCAGTTATATTCCCTCAGCGATTTCACTGCTTAGATCGAGAGTCATTAGTGTCTTTATGCGTGAGTGAATGACGTGTCTCAGTTTCCCGCTCATCAGCAAAGACCCATCTAATGAAGTCCCCGCCGATCACGACTGTTTTGCTTTATTGAATAAAGACATTTCCCAGAGCCCTCTTTTTTAGAGTCCTTTTTATTCTTGATTTATATTCATACTTTTGTGTAATGATTCTCAATATCTGTTCATCTGGCTTTGGGAGAAACAAAATTGAAAGCATGATTAAAGCTCCTTCATTTAAGGCAGTTTATTATTCTCGAAGAATCTGTGCGATTGTAAAACGAGGGAATGTGACCCGCTTGTAATTGGTGAAAAATATAAATTGAATGTTAATTATTATTTGTTGAAAAAAGAAAGTGGTATTTTTAACTACTGTGAGCAATGTTTTCATGATTTTATTTTGATTTTAGTTGGTTTCTAAACTCAATAGCAAAATAAAACTTCATCTGGCTATAACTCAATAGCAAAATAAAACTTCTCTTTTGAAATTAATATGTTCGCGGACAATACAAAGTTTAATAATAAAAAATACTGAGGCAAATTTTTTAAACTATTGAGCTGTAAAAAAATTTTTTTAGTCATATTTTGCCCGATTGCTCAGAACATCATATTTTAATACTTGTTACTATAAATGTTAAAACATCCATGCCGTTACTGGTCAAACTGTTCAGCCAGAATGACGTGAAAGCTGTAGCATTCGTATATTGAATACATGAACAATCTTCAATAGAAAACATATATTTTAAGCTCACTATATTATTCGTTCATCATAGATCTTTTTTCGGCAACATAAAAAATAAAAGTAATGAAGTTCATAGGTACATAAAATATGAATATAAAAAATAAACTTATTGGTTCATTATTAGAAATAAAAGTCCTAATCTAGTTTTTGCCAGATTCCGTGTAGAATTGTCAGAAATCACTTTCCGGGTGACAATGGAGGTTTATTTTTACAATCTTGACATCGGAATGATGTTAGCTTGATAACTTTCTGCTTATAGCAGCATTTGAGCAGATACTGCAAATTATTAGACAGAGAACAAAAGAATGAAAATACTAACTTTTTAAACGCACAAAGAAAACACAAAACAAAAGGAAAATACTCAATGCAATTACTTTGAAGTATGTAATAATTTCAAAAAATTAAAGCTATGTAGAATTTAATTCAAAATGTTGTGAGTCATAAATGTTATAGTATCGATGTCATTTTTCATCGCAATAAAAATAAATGTTATAACATTCGCATCCGAGTATTAAAAAGCGTAATTCATCGAATTGGATAAAGAAGAAACTTTGGGCATTCATTTATGTTATGATTTTTTTGCAGCTTTTGAAGTGATACGTCATAGTTAAATTTGCATTTTTCATAGAGAAACTGATACCTTAATTTTTGAAAACATATATCTAATAAAAGTATTTACACATATAGGGTTTTCAATCTGGCAGAATCGTTTGCATAATATAATGAACGAATGGATTTTTGTATACTGAGCAATAAAATCAATAGATACCGCAACAGAGACAGAAAGGCGGTTTCTTTCTTTTTTTCATATATAAAATACTTCTCCATATATTTTCTCTCTGCAATTGTCCGAATCAGCAGGGACGCGCGTGAATCGAACGCGCATGAGTGGCACTTCGGGTGCGTCACACCCCAAGGGAATATCGTCTGATACTCCAATTGAGTACCCAAAGCCTTCTCTATTTACAATCCTTTTTATTTCTGATTTCTACGCATCTGTGTGCAATGATTCACAGTAAATGTTTATCTGAATTTGATGGGAACATAAATGAAGGCGTAAATACAGCTGGTGCACTGAAAGCTCAATAATTGAATGATGGGGGCTCTGGAAATAGGAAGGGCGCGTAAAAATGATGCTCAACGAATTTTCTAAATATTAGTTTTTATTTGAGGTAAAAAAGAAAATTGTATTTATAGGTAGATGATGTTTTGTTATATTTTATTAGTTAACCCTCTGACTGCATAATTATTTTGAATTAATATTTAGATGCAACGTTTTAAAGCATGTTCAAATACCATTGAACCAAGATAATTGCTATTTATTTGTGGGACTTTATTAGTATAATATGATTCAATGTTTTAAAAGTACTAAGTAAATCTATTAACTTGCGAAAATCGCAGGATGCAGAAGAAAGCAGACGAACTTCCAATACGAGGAAATCGCGGGATATGCAGTCAGAGGATTAAGAACGTTTACTTTTATCAGAATATTTTTTCTTAAGCTTTGTTATATTATAAATCGTTTTTTTTTTCTTTTGAAGTTAAAATTAGTGATTTACCAAATTAGATTAAGACGACATTTCTAATATTTATAAGAAGTAGCTGGGCTTTGACACAGGACCTCCTAGTAAAATCACGATTTACTTTTTATAAAATGATAATTTAATTTTTCACCAGAGGCATTTTCTTAAAAGTATCTTCATTATGATGGATTGACAGAACTAGCTGTTTTTCTCAGTGCAAGAATCAGTTTTTATACCAGACTCGACTTATGCCCTGATGCTATCAAAATCTAAAACAATTAAAAACACATAATTGATATTTCAAAATATCATTTAGTATAAGTTTTTGTCTGACACGTTTTGAGGAATAAGAGAACATAACTAACACAAAATGTAGTATCGATCTGCTGTATGAATTGTAGTGTTAATCATAAAAGCCGTGCATCTTTTCTATAAATAAGACGTCATACGTAAACATGTACGTTTTGGAAGATACCTAACAGAATGTAATTCGCTGAAAGTTATAAAAATTTGGACGTTTCGCCGGCTGCAAATGTCATCATCACAAAGACGACCTGGCTAATAATTTTTCTCGTCTGTTATCTGTTTGAGAAGAAGATTGGATCCAAATATTGTCTTTTTCATAGCAGGTATTTGTAGGCGAAATCGGTTCGTAAGATAAGTTTAAAAGAAAAATGTCATATTTGCATATGCAAACTGTTTTCCTTTATTCCTCTCAGTGGCCGAATCGGTTTTTTTCGATTTATAATGTGCAGCTGAAAAGCAAATAATTCATGTTTGCGTGTATATTTTCCAAAAACTCTATGGTTAAAATTTTCTCAAAACTTCAGAGAACTGACTAAATTTTTAAAAAAGCTCTATTTATTTACTTTCGAAACTATTCTTTGGACTACAAATCCATTACATCATGAAGATTTTCTTTTAAAACTTTACTTATTCCTGATGATAAGCTTAAACAGATTGTGTAACAACCATTAATACATCACTTATCAGGTTTTATGAGTAAAAGCATATGCAGCATTATTCTAATAAGATATTGGATAGTTCATCGTAAAAAATGATACAACTGGAAATGAAAAAGTAGTTTCCACAACACTTTTGATAAAAAAAACAGGGCAACCTACAACTAGAAGCTGAAGACAAAAGACAAGTTTTTCATTGTTTTTTGACTCAATACGTTGTAACGAAGTGATCTTTCCACTCTTGTTTCTAGCACTGTTGTCACTTTTCTTGTAAACACTTGACTTTGAAGAAGACAGATTATAGCTTTCGCTTCGTCCTTCCTGTTGCTATGGTGACCTTTAATGCCATGAAGTCACTCTAGGAGGGAAGATTTAAGCGCCAGTTACGTTGAAGGATTATAGAGATTTCTGGTGACAGTCTACATACCATTTTTCTCTCCTTCTTCTTTTTTACTGTAGATATTATTTTCTTGGGAACTTCGAGTTATTTACTGAGAAACAAGAAAGTTCCTTTTTCTTCTACTTCATTGTGAGAAGAAAATAACCTTTGGAGTAAGACTTTTAAAAGTGAAGAGTTGAAAAAATAGTGCCCTGGAATGCTTCGAAAACCTTCTAGACATAACTAGTTTATTAAATTCGTTAAATGAAAAGACTCCAGCAAAAGGGATACGGTACTAATATACAGGATTGTTATAATAGTCATAATGAATAGAACTTTATTTCTACAAAAATGTACTTTGCTATTTTGATTTAACCAATTATCTTGTTTCTTCACACAAAAGAAAATTGCATGCTCTATATTATAAGATGAAACAAAAAATAACATAAAATATAAATATCATTGCTGTTCTTCATTAAAATAACAGACTATTGTTGAAATTCAATTAAAATTCAAGAATTATAAAAAAAATATTTTTAGATTTTTTAAATTCTAGAACACAATACATTTAGGAACTTAGGAATTATTTCCTAAAAATCGCACAGGATCTCGGCTTTTCAACCCCCAATGTCTGTTAACCCACATAATAGAGTCTTGAAACCGCCATAAATGAATGACCTGACGAATTATAGTCCACAGCATCGGATTCGGTACCCCTTATACTGACAATGTTAAACTGGCCATTTTCTATGTACCTTTTCACACAATCTATTGTGATACATGATATAAATTTTTTATACAGTTTAAGTAGACATTTATCCCTATATATACTTAAAGGAAATTCTTACATTAATATAGATTGGGTGTGTTTTTTAAAAAAAATTTAACTGAATGTGACTATGAATTTTTCAAAAAAATACCGTTTTCTAACACAAGATCAGGAATATTAAGAAATATAAATGGAATATCAGAAATAAATCACAACAGTATATAAATTTATATGTATAAAATGGGTGGTAAAAATTTCAAGAGCATATAGAAAGTAGATTTTTAGAAAAAGATACACGCAGTTTCAAAAATACCATTTTCAGATCATTCAAGTTAAATGCAAAAATCTTGTGTTACATTAATATGTTTACTTTTTTCTAATGTTTATTTTAACTTACTTCTAATATGAACACGAGAAAAAGACTTACATCGTTGGAAAGGTCATCATGAAATGGAGATTTCAAATATATAAAAACAATTAGAATTTTTTAAGGGGACTTGGCACCCCAAAATTTTTTTTCTACAATTTTGATCAAACTTATTTAATTTAACTTACTTAATAACCCTTTTTTTAAAATGCTTCTTCTCATACAATTTTTAATATTTTTTCTCCAAATTTTTTTTAAAGGGACCTCTCAATGTACTTAACAGAAACAGGGATCGGATTTTTGATATCTATATTAGTTTCAGAGAAAAAAAAATTTGTTCAAAATTTTGTGAAAATTTTTGGAAAATATGAGAATTTTTCACTTTGTAAATTTTTTAAAACATTTCTAATCAAAATTTTTACAAATCCATCCATAATTCTATTAAACATGCATTTGTGAGTGAACAGAAAAAATTTCAAGTAATTAGAATAAAAAGAGATCGACTTTTTTCATTTTGTAGCAGACACAATTTTGGAAAAAAGCAAACTGAGAAAAGCAGCTTTAAAGTTTTAAAAACAACAAAATTGTAATAAAAACAACTTATATCAAGCTAGTTTTTTTTCAGAGCAATAACCTCACATTTGCGAGTCCTAATTTATAAATTTTATTCATATTTATTATTACTATAATTATTAATTAGCATCTTCATTTATAGGGATAATTATAAATTTTTTTTAAAAAATGTGAAAAAGTTCACTTTTTTCAAATTTTTTAGTCAAAATATTTAATAAATGATCTGCAGTACTATTTATCAAATATCCATTATAACACAGAAAAAATTTAAAACCATTTTATTGAAATTTTATTGGCAGTGAGAAATTCAAAAAAAAAATGAGAAGCGAAAGCAGTGTTGATGATGATGATGACGATATGCTTCATGAATAATAAAGAAGCGAAAGCAGTAAAACAGTAAACAAACAAAGATTAAACGGCTACTGTTTGAAACAACTATCTTGCTTTGCTTTTAATGAAAAAATTAGGTGTTTTTGCAACTTACACATGAAATATGCAGGATTTAAACATTGAAAGTGGGCGTGGCACGTGATGAAATGTTAGACAAAATAACTTCATATCTCACAAAATATTTGTCTGATTGTTTTGAAACTTTCAGATTATTAAGTCAAAGGTTCAAGGATCATTTTCCACTCAAAATTTGAAAATCGATATTTTCATTGACTTTCCGGAATTCTTAGGGTGCCAAGTCCCCTTAAAGTTTATAGGGTACTGACTCTCCTTAAGTCAGAGCAAAAGCTAAAGCTTCTTCAGGGCACGCCAGCTAAAACTGTTTAACCATGAAATCAAAGCAGTGTAAATTCTTCAGCAAATAGTCTGGGCTAATCATGCCTCGAAGATTGCCCATTCCCATTATTCTTTGTAATTCAAGGGCATGCCAACGAAAATGATTGGCCATGAAGTCAAATTTAATAAATGAAATCAAATATAAATGTCCATAAATAAATTTTCGAGAAGTCCAAATGCACGTTCTACAGCAAACAGTCTTAGCTAATCTTGTCTTGGAATTTACCAAACCCATTTCTCTTCGTAAATTAAGGGAATTCTACATCCCCCTCAAGCAGTCTTAAGATAACTTTGCAGGATATTCATAAAAGTTGCGTCGATAAACTGGGAACCTAATGTGTTTAAACATCTTAGCATAAAAATGTACCGAATTAAAGCGACATGTGTCAGACAATTAAAGAATAAAAAACTGAAGAAAAACTAAAATAAATAAAACTGAGTTCAATTATGAAAATGCGAAGATCAGTGTCGAAATTAAAGTATTTCACCATCGTATTTTTCGATCATAGTTGAAGCTTCAAAAAAAGCAAGTTTATATATGTTATATTGATTAAATATAGATTAAAATGTTAAAAAGCTGTTCATCTTGTGAAATCAAACTAAATATTGGTTTCTACATTTTCATGTTAGTACTTATTTCTTGATCTATTAAATTACGTTTCCCGAAAAGTAAATAATTTTCATTCTTCAAATTTTAATATTTTACAAATAGAAAGATTTAAATATAATCTTTTAATTATGGTTTTAAATCTGCAAAAATCTTCAAAAATATTCCCCATGAGTTGAAGAGCAGAGATCTAATTTTCTAGTAGCTGTGCAAAACGTGCTCTTTGGTGTGTCAATTTTAGAACATGTGGGCAAAAATTATTTTGATGAGCTAAGCGTAAAAGTCATTGTTTAAAAACACGACATTTGTAAGTAAAATAAAGAAGGGCATGAGTGCTTGATATATATATCAACATGTATATATATTGGCTTATATCAAATCTGAAACATACTTTAAGTATGAGAGTATGAGCCAGATTAAAGAAAACATTTGTTTTGCCATTGAATTAAAAATTGGAAATAACAGCATATCAGTTTTAGTTGTCTTACTAAAGCTAATAGAAACACAAAATCAGCTCATTCTTATACGTAAGTCGGTAATTTCCATGTATGAAAAAATTATCTTTATTTGCCTGAATATAATCAAAATTTCTTCACATGCACCGAAAACGAAAAGAAAGAACATAACACCACTCTATACTGCCTCGCCTGGAATCAAGTTCCTGAACAGTTGAGTCGACAAATGGATATGAAGTGGAAAAAGGAAGAATGGAAAAAAAAACCCGAAATTGCCTTTTTTCCTTTCTACGGAAGTATTCCAGTTAAAACTTCACTCCAATTAGATAGGATTCCTGTTGATAAGAAATACATTTGTATCCTGTTAATCGCCATAATGCATAAAAGAATTTCTTTAAAGTTCAAGTTTTACCGAAAATGCATTCGAGTGATTTAGTTTAATACACTCATAAACAAACTATAACATAAAACGAAATATCTTTCTTCGCATATTGCAACATAATAAAAGAAAGGCAATTAGTTCTCTTCAGAACAACTTACAGACTGCTGTGTAATTCATCGGTTATCTATTTGTCAGAAAGAAGTGCAAAAATTTTCTTAGCTGATCTTTCAAGCATTAAAATCATGCCGGATTTTAATGCTTGATGATACGTTAAATGTCTGCCATTGGAAATTATATTTAATAATTATATATAGTTATTTAACAAAGAATAAAAATTGCATCACTTTATTATGACCAGAAGTTTGGATTTTTCTTTAAATTGGCATGTATTCTGGTATAATATTCGATAATTGAAAACATTCCCAATTTATTGGATTCCTTAATTTTTCTTATTAAAAATTTCAACATGAGAAAAAGTTATACTTACAAATTAATATTTATTCCCTTTATATTTATTAAAGACTCAAAAAAATAATCATAAAGGAATTCTAATAACTAAAAACTAGGGGGCTCTGTCCCTGCTCACTGAAGCTCGCCAACCACCAGGAGGATTGCATTGCAAACTTCCCCGGTTTGCTACGCAAACCCTTACAAATTAATGTTTACTCCCTTTATATTTATAAAGACTCAAAAAATTAATCATAAATGAATTCTAATAACTAAAAACTAGGGGGCTCACTAAAGCTCTCCAACCACCAAGAAGACTGCATTGCAATCTTCTCTGGTTTGCTACGCAAACACTGCTCGCTTCGCTCAATTTTTCTTCAAATAAAGTTTTCAAAGAAAATTATGAAAGTGCATATAGTCCAGTCAAAGAAGGCCAAAAATCGACGAATACAAAAAAAATGGTGTAGTTTTCAAATTTGGCTCTGCCGGTGGGAGGTGTGCAGGGGGTACGGGGTGTTTAAAGGGGGTCAGTTCTTCATATATTTCATTCATGTTCTTCAGTTCTTTGATATATTTCAGTTTTTCTGAAATATATCAAACACTATGGGATCTATAAAAAACACTTCATTACAAAATTAAACTACATAAAATTTCCTACAAAACAAGTCCTAATTTGTTTTTGTAGCATCAATAGTTTAGAAGATACAGGGGGATCTAAAAAGTTAATATTTCTAAAATTCCTTATTGTAATGGTAAAATCGATTAAAAGTGCTGAATCAACGACCCTCATAATAACCTCATACCTATATAATAATTATACAAGTGTAGTATTTCATGTGTCGGAGGGGGAGGGGGTAACAAAGGGGAGATTCTAGCGAAAAAAACTTAAGTATAAAATTAAACTAAATTAAATTTCCTATGAAAATAGTCCTATACATTGTTCTTAGGATGAATAGTTTAGAATATTATAGCAGTTGGAAAAAGTACATATTTACAATAAGTGGTTGAAAATGTTAGTTTTATTTTTATGAAAGAAAGTTAATATTTCAATATAGCGGCTATCTATTCGAATATATCTATAACATATTATATCTTTTTGTAACATGATATTACATATATACATACATACATAAAAATATGCACAATCCATTTTTACACTTGCTTGTAATTAAATTTCACCATGTTTTAGTAGTATATGATCAAATTCGAGCGCATCCTCTTCTTCTAGAGGTACACCTTCGGTACAGGTACCATTAAAGGTGCCGAAACAGAAACACATTGCTAAAAGTGTGTTGCTCCGCCGCTCTTTTGGATGGAGGAATTGAGGAAAGATAAGCTCTGATCTTAGTCGATGATTTCAGAAATGCTGCATATCTACGGTTATTCAAATTATGAATATCAGCAACGGCTTTGTACTAGGAACATCTTCTCACCGGCTTGTGAAATATCATCTGGTATTGATGAGGGGTTATAAAAGATGTCAGCAATGTTTTTAGCTGGTTTAGTTGATTTTCGAACAATGCAACTATAGTGCTTTGCTTTTTCTATAAATATTTGGTGTAATGTCGCTGCCACGGAGTACATGGAGAAGGAGGATGGTTTGCGCAAAAGAAAGTACTTTCTGCAACTTTCTTGTAAAAAATAATTTAGCTTCTGCTTTTCCCTTGCAAGGCTTCATAAAATAAATGTTACTTTCCGGTGACGCCAAAGCAGTCAGTAACAGGACTAGGTCTACTACGTCTTTACCTTGGATGAGAAGTTCCTTTCTCTAACCCAGATCTCACAATATAAGTATCAGCATCCCCTGCAGCGACTCTCGTTTCAGTTCCTTTAGCAGCTATTTTCTGTGTTAGTAACTGAACATGCCTGGTATTATTTCTCCAATGGCAAGAAAATGTTTCTGTCGAACTGTGACAAACTGGTTGCGAGCTTTTAAGTTAAACTCAGCATAGATATGTAGATTTAGATTAAACTGTTTAAATACACTCATTTGGAGCGTTAACGGAACCAAAAGACTGAGTAAAGGGAACTAGTGGAAGGGAACGGAGGTGAGGGGAGGAAGGGAACACGACTGTTCATCAAATAGGTTTGTCGCCCCCCTTCCTGATACCGCCACTTCTCTCGACACATACAATACTAATCTCGTATAATTATTGTATAGTCATGAGGTCTTTCTGAGGGTTGTCGTTGAACTTTATTTGTAGGCACTGTGCGATCGAATAGAAGAATCGGATATCGGATTTATCGGATAATATACCATGTTTGGAGAAAAGAATAAAATCTAGTAAAAAATCTTCTTTCCCATAAGTTTTAGGAAAATATTATCTGAAAGTATCCAAAATATTAGTCATGCTTCTAAGAGGATGGAGGAACAAAGTGCTTAGGAATATCTAAGAGAAATGTGTAAAGATTTTTTGGAAGTTTTTAATTTTCAAGGATTTAAAATAAATCGATTAAGGTGATACTAAAATGAGAAGATAATTATGGGAGGCAGAAGACGGTAATAATGGCGAGTGAAAACACTCGTCGAAAAAGTTTATCACTCAGGAACCGAGCCCCAGAACATTGAATTGAAAGCGCAATGCCTTGAGAACTGTACCATCGGAACGCACGGCTGGAAGGTGAAACAGGTTTTTTTCTTATTTCACCTGTCATTTATATCGTAGTTTGGAATTTTAAAGATTGCTAAATTTTAAATTGAGTGGAAGGTTTGGTAAAATTTATTTTCAGGTTTTTGAGGCAAGCTTTCTGTTGCTTTTTTAAAGAAAAACCCAAGTCGTTGACTTAAACTATTTTAACTTTGACCTCAACGTTTCCTGGCTCTCATAAGCCATCTCCTTTATTTCTAACTTATCTCTTTCGAATCATTTTATCCAAAGTTTCATTATATTGTAAGGAATATTGTGAAATCTGCGTCTAAAATTTATTTTTTGCGAGAAAAAGTTATTTCACACCAGAGTAATAATAAGAGAGAATAGTAACAGGCTATTTCTATGAAAGTATGCCTAACATTGCGGAGGCTTCCGGTTTTGTTTGGTGACAGCCATTGCCATCGACAAAAGAGAAATTAACCCCCTTTTTCCGCTACGTCCTTTTCCTCCTTAGCGTTTTATATATAGAGATGCTGCACGATTACAGGGAAAGGAATTTTTTCACTGTTTATTAAAAAATATTTGAACGTTGAACGACAAAAGCGGCAGGTTGTCTATTATGTAGGAGAGTCGCAAAAATAAAATATATGCCTTTGGAATTAAAAATTATTTTTATTTAGATTTTGCTTATTTTGAAATAATTATATATATATGGTTCAGGAAAATAAAAGATGTTTCCCTTATTTTTCTACTATATTTACGATATTCATAAAAACATATTTTATTTCCAAAAAGTAATAAAAACACTTTTAACATAAAATAAATCAATAGAAAAATATTTTTTTGTAAAAAATAACATTTAATTACAAAAGAAAGAAATAAGAAGCATTTGAATTCAAAATCGTTTATCAATATTTTAATTTTCATGTTTACATAGTCATCAAAATATTTTTAGGAGATTTAATGATCAGAAATGCCATTAAATTATAATTTTGATATAAATTCAGAATTATCTTAAAATTCTAACAATTTGAAGAGTAACAAATTATTTTTTAAATAAAAACTTATGCTATCATCCGCGAACTACCAAAATCTGCTCCAAAAATTTGGTATGAAGAATAAACGTTCATTTTTAAATCTTATAGAACAACTCTTATATACTTAATATTTCATGAGTTCATATGATAAACCGCGTGTTTCAGAATTTCTCCTCATAAAGCTTCTGAAATGTATTCCTCAAACTTTTCTCTTTGCTCTACACCAAAACAAATATATAGGCTTAGATGTGCGTACCATTTTCTTCCTTTAGAATTTAATGTGTTTGAAAAGGTCATCTTGCTTTCAGAGAAGCAGAATATTCCTTTATTGCTTAGTAAGCTTTTAACAAAATATATAACATTATTTCTAGAAACTACTGAATACGAATTAAAAACTCTTCGGACGCTACTCTTATTTAAGTTAACCCTCGTTCGGACGCAATGCACCTAACAGGCATAGGCGAACACTATCGTAATTAATAATGTTAATACGCATAATTTTAATTTTATAGTTCTAAAATTAATCACTGACTTTCTTGCGGAGGCATAAAAGAAAAAAGTGGGGATATCGTTGCAAAAAGGTATAGCCTTCGCGATTATTTCCGTTCAGTACAGCACGTGTTCTGTTCTAATTTAAGTTTTCTCTCAAGTTCACAGTTTTTGTCTGATGCCTGGAATGACAGTTATAATTTGCTTCTTGCTTTAATAGATTTGGATTTGCTGCAATTTCATTCTTGCTGTAAAGAGGGCCCGGACAGTAATTTCTCCTTGATATCTCTTGATATACCGTCAGTATCATGTCAAATCCTTAAACCTGCTTCAATAACTCTGTGCAGCTTTGGGATTTAAACTTGGACGGACGAAATGGGTTATTTGAATAATTCGAATTTGATTGTTACTGGAAAATTATGACCATAATCGTGTTTAATTGGTATCAAACCTGACTAGAGAATGAAAAAGTTATGATTTTAATAAAACTTATTTGAATGCATATATTATTTTATATTATGAGGCTATGAACTTAATTTTTTATATACATTACAAAGCAGGTTAATCGAACTAAAGGGGGTTTCTGATAACTATTTCTTCGTTTAAGCCATGAACATCTATTACTATTAAGTGAATACATTTAGATATAAAGAGCAAAAATGGCTGCAAATGGTAGGAATTCTCTGGGTAAATCTAAAAAGTTCTGAGTATTTTATTAATACCATTATGATTAACAAATGTAGAGATCATGACATTTCTCTGACATGCACATTTCCGCTTCGATAACGAGTGTAAGAAAGGGAGACAATACCCCCAAATTGGCCGAAGTGTCGATTTTTATTTTATTGACTTATTTTGTTCCACTCACTCTTCCATTCATTTTGCTACAGCTTCAAAGCTGCATCTTTAATATTTCAGAAATTATTTAGATTTTTATTTACGATGTCACATGAAATAATTCGTAAATGACAAATTTATGGCTTTTTCTGCATGTTAGGTTTTTATTCATTTTCAAGTTTTTTAAATATTGTGTCTCTTTTCCTATTTAAGATAGACCTTTCAAATTTTTTGCACAGGTTTATCCTTATTTTTCACTTACAACTATGCATGCTATATGCATTCAATTTCTTAGTTTTTAAACGCTTTTACTAAGTTCGAAATTTTTTACGTTTGTATGTAAGGTTGGAATTCTGTGATCGATTATTTACTCACTTCTTAATGCATTAGAGTATTGAAATTTTGTATATTTATTGGGTCTTAATGAAAATGCAATATTTTAATAATTTTAGAGCTCTCAATTATCAATTAAAAAAGAAATTCGCAAAATTGCGTTTGCACTCGGTAGGTTTCAGTGGCGCCATCTATAGTATTTTTGAGAACTAAAATACTTGACACAGTAACTTAAATGTTTCAATAAAAATAAAAATAAGTATATAGATCTTTTTGAAGAAATTATTGTTGGAATTAAATAAAGCACAGGGTCCATTACGTGCATCTTATCAGACCTTTTTGAATAAAATAATTGCTGTATGTATAAAATATTTATAATAGTGAATTATGACATAAATTAAAGACTAAAAACTAGAAAATAATAAATATAAAAAAAACTTTAAAAAAAAGCTTTTACCAATTCATTAAAAAGAAAATAATTTTTCTCAAAAATCTGGAGGTCAAAGCAAAAATCGTAAAAGCGTGAGGCGCTGAAAACAATAGGAGAAAGATATAAAACCACAATGATTATCATAAGAAATAAAGTGTTATTAAACATTCATCATATAAAATATATTATAAATGTGATTACAATTGTAATTTACTTACAGCTTTTCTACCTACGCCTCACGCTTTTACGATTTCTGTTTTGACCTCCAGATTTTTGAGAAAAACTATTATTTTCTTTTTTTTAATGCATTGGTAAAAGCGATTTTTAATTTTTTTATATTTATTTTCTATATAGAAGATATGAAATGAAGTTCTGTAATATTTCCTAATTTTTCGCATGCATCATAGTGAAAATAATATAAAATTTAAATGTGTGTAATATGTATATTTCAATTAATTTAAAAATAAAATTTGAAGCAAAAATATTACTATGCGAAAAATAAGTGTTGAATTTAAACAATCGAGTTTTCAGGAAGATGTAAAATTTCCACTGGGTAGGGAGATCGGTATTTTTTTTTCGAAGTATTTTATTTGCATTTTAAGTTACTATTCTAAAGCTTCAAAATGCAAGCATTATATTAGTAGAAACTGTAGAATATTTTCTATTGCTGCAACAATTAAATGACTAAACAAGATTTACTAACCCTAACTTTTTCTTTATCTAAACATTTTTGAAAAGAATGGTAGTTAAAGAATACTGGGAGCCATTGCGTATGGAAATCTCTCTCTGTAGCAAATTTAGAACGACTTAATGGTACGTCATATATACGAAAAAAGCATTTTTATTTGCTCTCTGTGTCTCACCCTATATAGCAGATGTAATACTTTGAACTGTTAAGTAGACCAGCAGACGAGTGTTTCAAACGCCGTTGAGCTAAAATAAAACGAGCAAGACCACGCCAAAGGAAAATTGTAGAAGTTGTAAGCTGCATCAACCAATATTGACGAGCATATTCTTTTACGTGTCTGGAAAGTGTTTGAATGGATTGTTTCATTTGTTGTATTCTTTGTTTATTTATCTATGCTAGTGTATATGCTGAAAGATGCAAAAGAGGAAGTGTTCGAAAGTTCCAAATATATATATTTTTAAATACTAGGGGGCTCTGCCCCCTGCTCGCTAAAGCTCGCCAACCCCCAGAAGGATTGCGTTGCAATCCTCCCAGGTTTGCTACGCAAACCCTGCTCGCTTCGCTCGCTATAATGAAGACACTGTGTGTCCTAGAAGTTATTTTAAAATCTTCATATATATATATATATGAATCGGCTTTATTTTGCTTCTGATGCTTTAACTTAAATCAGCACAGAATAAAATTTTTTAGCCTCAAAAAAGATATTTTTCTTCAAATAGAACTTACGAAGTAAAGCTGATTTCCTTTTAATGCTTTCACCTTAATAAAGAAGGAATAACATTTTTTGGCCCTGAAAAGGGCCGTTTTTTATATAGTGAAAGCATCAGGAACCTCCCCATAAACACAATTAAATATTTCACATTTTGGAGCTATCACAGAAACAGATTCAAAAGATTGTGCTGTACGAAAGCAGGTATATACATATTCAATAAATTCCTATATATAAAATAATATACAACATTGAAGACTGTGCTCTACAAAAAAAATTGTATCAAAGCAGGTATATTCAATCCACTCAGATATAAAATAATATACAACATTGAAACAAATTAAAATTGTAATGCAATAAAATACACTTGACAATCAATCACAGAAAACTTCCTCATAAACACAGTTAAATATTTCACATTTTGGAGCTACCACAGAAACAGATTCAAAAGATCATGCTCTACGAAAACATAAATTGTACGAAAGCAGGTATATACATATTCAATACATTCATATATAAAATAATATACAACATTGAAGACTGTGCTCTACAAAAAAATTGTATCAAAGCAGGTATATTCAATCCACTCAGATATAAAATAATATACAACATTGAAACAAATTAAAAATGTAATGCAAAAAAATACACTTGACAATCAATCACAGAAAACTTCCTCATAAACACAGTTAAATATTTCACATTTTGGAGCTACCACAGAAACAGATTCAAAAGATCGTGCTCTACGAAAACATAAATTGTACGAAAGCAGGTATATACATATTCAATACATTCATATATAAAATAATATACAACATTGAAGACTGTGCTCTACAAAAAAATTGTATCAAAGCAGGTATGTTCAATCCACTCAGATATAAAATATATACAACACTGAAACAAATTAAAAATGCAGTGCAAAAAAATACACTTGACAATCAGTCATAGAAAACTTCCTCATAAACACAGTTAAATATTTCAGATTTTGGAGCTACCACAGAAACATATTCAAAAGATCGTGCTCTACGAAAACATAAATTGTACGAAAGCAGGTATATACATATTCAATACATTCATATATAAAATAATATACAACATTGAAGACTGTGCTCTACAAAAAAATTGTATCAAAGCAGGTATATTCAATCCACTCAGAAATAAAATAATATACAACATTGAAACAAATTAAAAATGTAATGCAAAAAAATACACTTGACAATCAATCACAGAAAACTTCCTCATAAACACAGTTAAATATTTCATATTTTGGAGCTACCACAGAAACAGATTCAAAAGATCGTGCTCTACGAAAACATATATTGTACGAAAGCAGGTATATATATATTCAATACATTCATATATAAAATAATATACAACATTGAAGATTGTGCTCTACAAAAAAAATTGTATCAAAGCAGGTATATTCAATCCACTCAGATATAAAATAATATACAACATTGAAACAAATTAAAAATGTAATGCAAAAAAATATACTTGACAATCAATCACAGAAAACTTCCTCATAAACACAGTTAAATATTTCACATTTTGGAGCTACCACAGAAACAGATTCAAAAGATCGTGCTCTTGATAAGCCAACATAGAGTTGTCCATGACTAAAAACCGGCTCATTGAGCACCAAACATATCTTTTCAAAAGTTTGGCCTTGCGACTTATTAATTGTCATGGAAAAGGCTAAACGAATGGGAAATTGCATGCGTTTAAATTTGAAAGGCATGTTAGTCTGAGATGGAATCAAAGGGATTCGGGGAATGAGAAACGTCTGTGTACCATCAATGGATTTTGCCTGAATGATGTTTTGCTGCAATTTTGTGATAATTAGGCGTGTACCATTGCATAATCCTTTAGAGGGAGCTAAATTTCTCAACAGCATTACAATGCAACCTATTTTCAACTTTAACTCATATGGAGGCAAACCAGTTGGTGTCAAAGAATTTAAAAATTCTTCAGGAAATGTCAATTGATCTTGAGGATCTTCACTCATGATCATATCAACTGCTTTATAAACAGTTTCATTTCCCGGCATAAATTCCAACACTTTATTGTTGATTTCCATGGATCGCTCATTATTAACAGTAAGGATAGCTCGACCTTTAAGCTCCTGTGGGGTCACACTGGAAAAATATATATCACTGTACAATTGATGTACAGGGTCTTGTATTGAAGGGCAGCATTGCAAAGGCAACTGAATCGTTGAGCCACTTTTTTTCTCTCCAATGTCCAACAACCAAGCACCAAAATCCCTTTCAGATTCAAGGGCACGCATATTTTTTGTCAGATATAACTTATGAAATTTCAACCAAAGAGCGTGTTTTTTTAAGGAGCTGGCAACAGTTAATGTTCTTGAACCTCTTAAAATTACTGGAAGAACTTGGCGAAAATCTCCACCCAGTAGAATGACTTTGCCCCCAAACGGTTCTTTACATTTTGTGAGATCTTGTAAAAGTCTATCAACAGCTAAGAAAGCATGAACATGTGTCATGGGTGCTTCATCCCACACAATTAATTTTGTTTTCAGTAACATGTCAGCTTCTTTTGTATTAGGCTTCAAATTGCAAGTAGATGTTGCATTTAAATCAATTGGAATTTTAAAAACAGAATGGGCTGTTCTCCCCCCTATTAATAGAGTTGCAGCAATACCTGTAGATGCAACAGGAATAACATCATCACCTCTACCACGTATTGTGTGAAGCAAAGTTGAATAAACAAAAGTTTTTCCTGTCCCAGCAGGACCATCTAAAAAATAACACTTGGGTGTATCTGCAGCGTTGTTGTACACTGCACTTAATAAGATTTCCACAACATTCCGCTGTTCACTATTTAACTGCATAGTATAACTATTAGCTTTAGCCTGCTCTTCCACAACATCAAAGTTCGCTCTCTCCAAAACACTTGCAGGCAAATCTACAGTTGGTAGATGCAGTTTTTGGAGACTTAAATTGTAGGATGTAAGCAGTTCCTCAATATCTGCAAGTGCATAGTGAGGTCCAGTCTGCTCAGAATAACGATGCACAAAGTCCTCACAAAGTGAAACTTGATGCTGCACCCATAAATCTGGAACATCCTCCACTTCTCCAAAGCCACAAATCATTGCGAACAGCATGCGCAACTGTCTCGGAGATTGAAATTGTGCAGCTTCATTCAAAGCATCATGCCACTGCTGGTCACCTCGAAGAAGTCCATACTCCTGACATGCTTGTTGAAATGTAATGCATCTTAACCCATTTACGGTCAAAATATCATCAAAACTAATGGCCCCAGACTTGCGCAGTAGTAGCATCCTCAAATAGTACCTCTCAGAATCCAGTATACTAACTACTGGCAGTCTCCCAATAACATTTTGTCCACCACGTTGTCGCTTCTTCCAATTTGTGGTACTCTTATCAAACACATAATATTGTGGAATATCTGAGTAAGAAATGTTGTGAGCTGAAGGATCATTTTTGTTTAGTTCAAACCATGATGTTAGTGTTGTTTTTCTTCTGTTGTTGTCTTTTCTTGGTACACAATCGGCTGTTGCTGTGGTAAATGCACAGCTAAGCGCACTACAGTGTGGGATTTATGCGACAAATTAAATTCATTTAAACGCCACATGGCTTCAGGTGCACTAACATACCTACCTTCAACAAAACTTAAAATTTCATCATGATCCAGAGCACCTTCTTTTTGTATTTTGACCGAGGCTGCATCATGTCCTTTGTATACATATTTATATAAGTATTTGACACTTTTAACTGAGGCACAAACTTCAACATTAATATGCGCATTAAATTTTTTAAGCAACCAAGGATTATAGGGGACAACCCATCTGTTATCGATGGAATATTTCCCTACCTGGACAGGTTCAGTGGCTCTTCTGCGATAAATAGGGTATCCATTAACATTTTCCTCTGTATCATCCTTGAATTGTTTCGGAAAACTTTTGCAGCACTGTCCATCTCTCATGCATGGAGAATTTATATTTATAGTTCCACATGGGCCATGTACCATGCATTTTGTCACAATTTGGAAGAGTCTAAGATCAGTGCAAGGATCTGGAAGTTCTGCACTCACAAACTTGTCAATGTCATCTTTAGTGCGAATTTTGCTTTCTGAATCTAATGTTAGAAGAATGTGGGCATGAGGCAAACCTCGCTTTTGGAACTCAATAACATAAATATAGGCCAAAACAGTTCCAAATATTCCATGCTTGCAAATATCTTCTAAAAGTTCTTTTAATTTCATATTAAATACACGTACAATAATATCAGGTCGGTCTTCAGGACGTTGCACACCCTCCATGCTATTTAAAATTTCAGACCAAGATGGGTTGCAAGTAAATGTCAGAAAGAGATCTGGCTTACCAAATTTGCGTACCATAGCCATTGCATCTTGGTAATTTTGTTGCATATGACGTGGGCTCCCTTGGAAAGAAGATGGCAGTATTATAAGTTTTCCAGTGCGTATATTTTCATTATGTGCTCGACACTCTAAAGCATCTAAAAGCCCCCGATAAAGTTCAATTCGCAAATCTTTTTGGTTTTGTCGCAAAAAATGTAAACGTGAGCCTTCGGTTTTAACATATGCATCACCAATATATTGCTGAAAAAGCTTACCACTATTGTGCAAAATACTGAAACCATTTCGCTGGGAAAGTCTGTATGCATAATATTGTAGTTGAGTGACACGGGTGCGCTTTGCTGTTCTCCTTTCTTCTACATGTTCCATTCCAGTGTTCCAACTACACTCGCCCCTTGGAAATAGCAAAGGATAGGTCATTGGATCACAGCATTGATTTAAAGGTGAAATGCTTTGGCATGTATTCACAACTGGGTACACACAAATGTCTCGGTTGGCTGGGGGCTCTCCATTATCACCTACAAATATAGCTGCTACTTCAGTGCATAAAGTAGGAGCATTATAGCGCCGCATATCCAAATTTTTATCTTCCAAAAATACCATTTTCACTGATGTAGTTGGGTGCTCTTGTACCAATCGGTGCATTTGAAGATAAGACTGAGCAAAGGGATTGATTTCCCTTAACATAAAATCAAGTTTTTCAAATACATGTTGCAAGCAATTTTGATTGTTACTCAAGCGTTTCTCTGTTGCCTCACTGGAGTCAAATATATAAAGTTGTCCGTAACTTTCTTTATGTTGGTCACTTGCATACATGGGGGAAACTCTGTGGTACACTTGACCATGTAAACGGTAACAGTATGGCCCAGTTCCACGTGGTGGTTTAATTTGTGCTCCCATCGAAGCGAATGCAAAGGCAGAATTGTATTCCCGAATTCGCTGTCGATAATTTTTAGCATCAGGTGAATTTTCAGTTTGCAATACTTTCAATAGTTCCGGTGCATCCGGAAATGCCGGTAACTGAACCTTTCCATCATGGCAACATTTTGTATACTTATGGGCAGTATTTTTCTCTTCCTTCCAATAAACAGCCCCACAAAAACCGCACTGTTCGGACATAGTTCCACAATTATGCTCCTCAACATCGTTTCGAATACACACACGTTTTGTTCGACGGCGATTATCGGCTTCGTTTCGAATACGTCGTCTTATAGTGGATTCCTGAACTGTTTCCTGACTCCGTTCAGTACGCCTTTGTTCATTTCGGATAATATATCCAACAGCACGACTTAAATTCATTATTTTTACAAATTTCCAACTACTAAAAATAGTTTTCAATAAACGTGATCACACGAAGCAACTTTAGACTTTCCGCGGATGTAAACAAATCAAACTTGCGAGCTGTTGCCAAACGGCGATTAAGAAATTCGACCCTTTTTTGTCGCTACGTAAGAGAATTATATATATAGATTTTTTTCATTGAAAAACAAAGATGAAAAGCTGTCTCATTTGCTGAAAGTTTTTTTAAAGTTCTTTTCGAATGAAATTAGGGGACCTGGATAAACCGTAGGTCCATCAAAGAGTGTGGTACTTCTGGAGCAGAATTTTAAGGAATGTTCGGTTGGAAAAAAATTCAGTTTTGGGGCGCTAGTGGACTAGGGGTGGGAGAGCTAGGGCTACTTGGGAGTTTAGAATAAAACACATGAATGGAAATTGTTAGTTGATTCAAGTAAGAAAATTTAAGAAATGTCTTTCTAAATAATATGTCAATATAATTTCAGTACCAGTCACGTCTTCTTTAATAGACATATGAAAACATTGAGTTGTTGCTGAAACATTGCATTAAATAATGATTAAACTAGGTCTTTGTGGTGAGTAATTTTATGTTCACCATATGAAAACATTTAAATCGTCAAAAATATTTTAAATAATTTTTCCTTAAATGACAAGGACTACGAAATATATATTGTTTAAAAAGTGTATATTTGAAAATAGTCCCTTTACTTTATTTGATGTAATAAGTGTCTGAAAGTAGAATCAATTTACGTGACGTCACAACACATGACAAGTGCAACTACTCATGTTACCTATTTATGTATTGACATGATTTATTGTGGCTATATCTGTTATTAACATCTTAAATTTTTTCTTATATAAAATTTTTGAACCGCAAAATAGGTTATCATTTGGACTTTCGCTGTGAATGAAGTTGTCGAGCGAAAATATTTTTCTGGTTGGTTATTGAAAACATTGATTGAAATTTTGAAAGGGATTTTTAAGCTTGCATCAGATGCATGCTGTGTTCTTTTATGTCGAAATCTAATATTACCCATTGGTACAAATATTTATCTACGAACTTGCAATAGTTTTAAAAAGTAGCCTAACAAAATAATTGTGAAATTCACTAAATGTATTATATTTGTAAATGAAAAGCATTGATTTAATTAAGATCAAACCCACCCTGATAATCTTATTGAAGATAAATAATTCAAATGTAAACATTAAGAATTGATAAATAATTTTTCCAAACCTTAAGAACCGATAAAAAAAATCTTCCAAAATCTGACACTGAGCTCTAATGACGAACTCGGATAATATTACCGAAAAAATTATGATCCAAAAAATTTAAAGTTATTTCAATCAGCAAAAGAATTATTCTTACCTTTAGGAGCATCCACTTTACATGTATCACGTGATTATAAAGTGACGTGATTTTTTTGAAAAGAAAATTGTTACATATCATAAAATGAAACTGTTGTGGTTATTGACGAAAAATTACTTAACTTAAACTTCTTTTTCTACTTTCAACAAGCGCCGGATTACTTTTTGCTTAAAAATAAAAATTTCAAACACTCACAATCAAAATATTGCTTTCACAGAAAACATTTAATGATTACATCTTTGAAAGTAAATAAAAGATATTGGTTGGCAATCATGAAAATGAGCACTAATACTTCTAGATACTGGTCTTGTGAATAAGGTGATGTCCTTTTGAGAATGGGATGTCATTAATAATTTTTTCTTCTGTACCTGTGACAAATTCATCAAAATTTGAGCATCGCACATTTTTATGATATTCTTGAAAAAGAAATCGATGTTTCTCAATATTATATTTCTCAGGTTAAACTTACATAAACCAGATGATAGTCTGAAGATTCCACATGAGCTAAATTAGAAAAAACTGCAGAATATTCCTTCAGTGAATATTTTATTGGATTCGTTCCTTTATATTTTCTGGATGATTACGGTTGTATTGTATTCTTTTCTGTGTCTGTCATTTTTTTTGTGAAAAGTAGACCAAAGTACAGTCTACTCCCAAAGAAGGTTGATTATTCTAACATTTTAAATTATGCGTCTCATCAATATTGTTTTAAAACTTGGAAATAAGTTTTTTGAAATTCTCTGAAATGAACAAAAATTTTAATACGTTAATGTTTGAAACTATTTTGCTAACTTCGGTTCAAAGTTCTTGAGTTGAAATTTAAAATACAAATTCTTGCTTATTTATAGCGACTTGGCAAAAGACGATATATCTAAAGAAAATGAAATGAATGCTTATTACATGTTCTTCTTACATAATAAATCTTTTAAAGAAGGATTTTCAAAACAAAGTAGGAATGCAGTTGAAAATTATTATAAAAATATCTACCAGCCACCTTCGCCGATCAGCTGTCCACCCGTAATATTAACAGCCCGTAGCAACTTTTGAAAAGTGGAGAAATCTGTCGAATTGTTGAGGCTGAGGACTCTGTTAAATTTTATTTTGCTCTATCTCTCGGAAATGGAGGTCAGAGGAACGGGAGGAGAACTTTGATGACGTTACGCGTCATTTGGTTTTATATGAAAAAAATTGCCGAAATCGGTACATTGGTTGTATTTGGGAGATTATGTCAACGTTTTTCCCCAAATGACCCGAATGATCAGAAAAACAGAGTTTTTGAAATTTCTCTCAAAAATGAAGGGTGGTGGGGAATATATAACCATTGATGACGTACGTAGGAGTCATAGATTTAAATATGAAATAAAAGTTGAAGAAATCGATACAGTGGTGGGGGCTGGCGACTCTTTATTTTGGTTTTGGCAATTATTTTAAATAAATAAATAACTCAAGATAGTTCAAAATAATTAAAGTAAACAATATATTCAGTTATAAATTTCAGATTTGCGGAGGTAACACTGCGGATAGTGATATTACGTATTAAAAAGAACAGAACAAAAGGGTAGAGGGTGACTGAAAAAGCCTGCCTAATTTGGTTGATTCATTTTTACCACGTATTTACTTAGATAAAATACACATAGTGTTTTCACTTCTATTTTGTTTCAATTTAATTGAATTTCAATCCAATTTGCTGAAAAGAGGACCGTAAATCCATAGAAATATTAACTTGATTAAAGCATATTAGCACCTGAAAGCCACGCCAGTCCATGATATGCGGAATGTGTAAGCATTGAAGATGTGGAATGGAGAGTTTTTCAGAGGCAGAAAAGGTAATACTCAGATGTTTGGATGATATAAAGTATTCTTCGTTTCATATTGTTACATTTTCTTTTACTTACTATTAATTTGAAAGTTTTTACTCATTACTCCTGTATTACATTCCTTTAAAGGTATTTTGAGGAGCAAGTATAAATATTTCGAATTCAATCAATCACACTATCAAGAAAAATTCGAATCCATTCAGACGGCATTTTATTCAAAGTTTATTGTTTTCTATAATTTAAAACAAACCTAGAAAGTACTAATATCTTATGAATCTATATATATTCAAAAGAAAATAAGTTGTTAAGACATTATTTTGATGAAATTAAAAAATAAGGAAAATAAAATTCTTAATCAATTTTCTCTTTGTCAAATTTTTCATGCTGTGTTTTTTATTAAGTATTTAATCCCTAAATTCATAAATGTATATCTTAGATAACATTAAAATCGATTAACACAAAACTTTTAAAGTAGTTACAAACTTCTTAAAGTTCCGGAATTCAGAAACCACAAATACCCTAACTTTTAACTATCAATACCGAAGAATAACAATGTTTGTTTCTCCCCTTTATCTAATCTTGATAAAAGCTTTAAAATTTCTCAAATAGTCGGTACTTTTAATAGTGTATCAAACAAAATAAAATTATAATCAGGAATTGTTTGATAAATTAAAAGAAGGTGGGGGAGTTGGTGTAGATTGAGACGCAGGAACATTGATACAGTTCTTAAATTTTGATGATTGGAATGACACAAGATGTTCATATTCCCTCATATATATTCCACTGTAACCCTTAGCAAACGATAAATTTTTCGGCCATGTTAAGTCAAAAGTTAATTTACAAATGAATCAAACCGCTAATCTTCTAGTAGAAGTAAATTTTATTCTAAGTACGTGTTATTTGATTTCTTTCAATAATTACGTTTTCCTGCCAGGGAAACTACTCCAAAAGTAGGGGAAAACATTTATTTTTCTGAACTATATTAAGTGCTGATGTTTTTTATCTTTTATTTTGCGTGACCACTTGTTTTAGTAAAAATGTTTCTTGGGGCAGATTGACACAGTTGACTCTGTGGAACATTGATACGCATCTTCTCTGTGTATCAATGCACCTTAAAAACAACTAATTTGCAAAATCGTCTTTAGAAATGGAAAAAGCGTAAAAATGAACTACCTAAGAGAAACACGCAATTAAACATTTGTTTAAACTATGGAAACAGTTTGGATTTCATTGCAAAAATAAAAAGAATTGTTGTAAATTAAGTTTAAAATATTTTTTACGAATTTATTAAAATTGGAGAGAAAAATTGTACGGAAATTGAATTAATATCTTCAAAAAGACAATTTTTTGCATTTTTAGATAGTGTGAAAATTAGTTTTCTGCTAATATTTTTTTGGTAAATCATCAAGGAAGAACGCGAAACTTTCCCTTAATTTTTAATTGATTAAAATTTCAAAAAACGACTTCGAGGCACACATTCTCTCCCGCCAAAGTATATTTACACACACAGACACATATTCTCCTGTATTATTTGTAGAGATAAATTATTTTCTGAGGCATTAATGTTTCAATTTTACAATCTCATTAAAAATGTTTAAATTTTATTAAAATAAAAATTTGTTTCTTTGTTAAACATTTAAAACTTGATTTGGAATATAAAGTTTATTGAGAAAACAATTTTTTTTTGTTCCTAGACCTATCAACCATCATTATTTTCGATATTTCCGTGCGCATCAATGTACCCGTTATATAGGGCAGATTGATACAAATCCATTTTTAGGAAAAAAAGGAAATATATATTTTATTATTTCATTTATAACAAAAAATCGACTGAAATCCTATATTAAATTAACAAATGCATAAATATAGTGTATTAGTTTTAATTATTTCCATTGGTAAAATCATTTTTAGCAATCACAAAATAAGTGTATCAATGTGCTCTACATTGGAATATTTTTTCTATTCTATGTGTTTATTCCATGTGTTTTTTTAATTGCAATGAATAAAAATTTATTTCGTATCAATTAGAATTTACATCAGGCAATAAAATTATGTTTTACTCAAACTTCTAAGAAATAGTAAAAGAATTTCGAATAAAAGTACGCTTGTATCTTGTATACTTATAAATAGGATTCTATCATTTATTTCCGGAAAATTTTTCAAGGAAAAATCATTTGCTGTAATAATTGTTTGTAATATTAAAATATTTCAGCAGAGAAATAATATTTGATTCGATCTGTTTTATAAGCTAATTTCTATTCTTTGCCGAACTACTATTCTATTCCGAAACAAAAAAAAATTATTTTTGAATGAGAAGATCCAAGAAAAGTACTGCGTTCCTCGAGAAAATATTGATTGATTAAGCTATCAATGTAAATAAAAGAAGAAGACAGATCATCATTAAATATGAAAACGGAAAACTTCTGGTTTCTATTCTTCTGAATGTCGTTGGTGTCATTTGAAAAATGGATGACATAAGTATTTTTTCTTCTTGATCCAAAACCAATTAATCAAAATTTGAGTGTTGTCATATTTTTTATGATCTTCTAAAAAACAACGTTTTCTGGTGATGGTTTGTTACAGGATCAATTTGCATGAACTAGAGAATACTTCAGAATTTCCCATGGAGCTTAATTAGAATAACATGTAAAATGTATCGTCAGCGGGAGGTTTATTGGATTTGTTTCTTAATGTATGATAGATGATCGTTGCTTCAATGTACTTTTTCTTGCTTGTGCTATATTTTTCCAAATAAATTCAACATAGAATCAACCCAAAAAGTAAGATTGATGATACTACGATTTTAAATTCCGAGTGTCATCAATATTGTCTTTAAACTTGAAAAATATGGTGGTTGAATTCATTTGAACTGAGTTAAAATTCGAATGTTATAAGGTTTGTTTTCATGATATGCGTGAATTAGACATTGAGATTGAGAGTAGAATTAATATTGGAAATGATGTATTTTTTTAATTTAAAGGGAAGAGTGTAGTTATGGCAACTTTGCCTGTCAAAAGACGTTTAAAACTGGAGAAAATAAATGGTTACGTTCCCAAACTGAGTTCAAGTAGAATTTTGAAAAGTAAAAACACGTCGAGATCATAAAAAAATGACATTTTTACTATAGACTCTTAAGAATACTTCAGGTTCATTAGTTCTCTCCTTGTTTGCATAATTTTTCATATATTTATGAAGCTGATACTCAGTTTACTTGAATAAATAGAAAAAATAATAGATTAACTTTTAAGATGCCCATGATATTTTTAAAATGCATGAAATTCACCTGTGACTGCAATGTTAAAATGAAATATTTCTGCTGGACACTTTGATTTCTATTAATTGCAAGCTATTCTAATGTACTTGAATTAACATTTTTGAGATATATACTGGCTTTCAGTAATTTTTTAAAGAAATGTCTTGACGGAAATTCCCCATACAAATAATAAAATAAAACATCTTACAGAATAACATTATAAAGAAATAAGTAAATGTGAATGCTTGTTGTTCTTTTCAGCGCTATCTACGATAAAATACGATTTAACTATACCTAATGCTGCTTTAATACTCTGTATTAAATCAAGCAAAAAGTAATCAAAGTGATTTCAAAAATGTTTATTTAAGAAAACTCGTTAGCTTTTTATCGGGGCTGCCGATTATCGAAATTAAATGATTCTATTTTCTTTTCCGGAATTACTGGATAGAATCTTGAACTTCCTTAGCAAATAATTTTTTTAAAAAAATAATTGCTTTGATCTTCAATCAAGTAGAAATCACAAAGTAAAGGACAATTTTTCTTCTTTCTTTGATCCCAAGTACTCTAAGGTGTGTGAGCTGCAAAGCTGAATCTGCTAATATTTACTTTTTCTAGATTTGGTCTTAATCTAGTATAATTTCTTTTTAAGTAGATCTTTCTGAAATATGAATTAAAATAAGATATTTAAATTAAACTTTCCTCCTATTTTCTTTTATTTACACAGCAAAGAATACATTTAATTATTGTGTACAAACTCGATGACGCTTCCGCTAGAGTTTTATGCGAGTGAGTAATCCTAGAACATTGAATAATCTCATGCGAGTGGTTGATATATTATTGGCTATAATAATAAAAAATAGAAATGAATGAGTTTTCAGAAAATGCGTTTGTGGAATAGTAACAATAAGAATGTATTTTAAAAAAATAAATCTGCTTCACTTTCCATCTGGAAGCAAGTGGGTTTTGTCAATTTAACTGATGATTATTTTATTACTTTTCATGAAATCATGAATTTAATTAACCAAACGCATACATAAATTAATGTAATCATCAAATAATTCAATCCCAAGATATTGATATATTTCGACTTTTCAGACCTTGAGTCCGAAAAAAACATTATTGTCTACATGACTGCTTCAGTATATTTATTACATTATAATACATGAAATATATTATAATTATTATACAAGCTGACTGTTCATCGGTCTGCTCGCCAGAACACGATATATAAAAGACGTAGAAATCCAGAAAGACGGAGTTTGCATATGCATCATATACCAAAATTTTTATATCTGAGAAATTTTTGTTCAAATCAGCCAATTAGACGATGTTATCGCCTGACTAAATACTCTATTTTATTAATTGTTTTGTGCAGCTCTGAAAAAATGATATATTTGCAAAGATGTTTTAACACTAGCGTTCAATTATATAGTTTTCCCACTTTAACTTTTGCATTTATATATCTGCGCTTTGTCAGCCAATTCGAAGGGAATTATTGCATATATAATTATAGATATGGCATTTATTTTAAATCGTGTTTTAACTCTATCCATGAAAAACTGAATAAATTTATTCATGCATATATTATGCTGGTAAAAATCACATTTTAAAAATTTTTTATAAATTTTATAAAGTTACATAGCAATCAAATTGCCAACAATAATATTTTTTTACATTTAAGATGGCGTTGAAAATTCATTTTCATGGAATTCAAGTAAGCTTAATTCTATATCATGTAAGCTAAGGCATTATCGGGAGCTATAAATGGCATTTTATTTCGAAATATACAATAGAAAGAGATGTTTTTCCCCAAATATTTTGGGGAATTATGTGAATAAATGTTAATAAAGTATTTTTAAATGTTATTGATAAATTATAGTAATAATAAAAACAATGGAACAATTGAAATGGAAAAGGGACTGGGGAAACCTCCTCTAAATTAGCAGTCGAAGACTCTTCACTCAGAATGATTAAAGCATTTATCTGCATTTAAAGTATCTATACTTATCACATCCCATTTTTAATTAGAAGCTTTCTGTGTGCATATGATACATTAAAACCCGTGGTGGTACATTTCGTGTTTCGTTTCTTTTTTATCGTTATCTTATGCTTTTCACCTAAAAGTACTATTTAGAGCCGGATCTTAATTGCTCGTACTTTCAACTTGATGTTATAAAATTATTAATATTAGATAGTAGTAATATAGCAATAAAAAGGAAATTTTTTCCTTGCATGTTGATCATATGAATTCTGTTCACTAAAATTAAGAGCAATTAAGAGCCAGATCTTAATTGCTCGCACTTTCATCTTGATGTTATATATAGTTATTATTAATATTAGATAGTAGTATTATTGCTATCAATATGAAATTGTTTAACTTGCACATTAATGTTATGAATTCTATTCACTAAAGTAATTGTATTTAACTTTAGAAGAGTTTTAAATTAGGTTTTTCCCTTGTTCATTCAAAAAAATTTCAAATGATATTTATAAAAACATAGTTTATTATCTTTATTTTTTCGGTTGTAACGATAGTCTTTATTAATGGATAAAATTTCTGTAATAATATCAGCAAAAATTTTAATTAATATTTAATTTTCAATTAACTTAATTAATTTTAATTTTATGATATAAGTTATTGTATTATTTTGGTTTTTAGGATTAAAAATGTGAAGTAACAGCAATGTTGTAAATATACATATAATACGTTGTAAACTCGTGATTAAAAATGTTGCTTAATCAATTTATTTAATCAAGTATATTAAATTGTGACAAAAACAAATTTAGAATCTGAGAAATGAAGGTCAGTCTTGCAAAATAGATTAAGATTCTTATAACTCTAAATCTTTCACGCAAATTAAGAAAATTTGCATATCCTCTTGAGACCCGCAGTTATAAATTTCGGCCAATTTTCACAAAAATTGAGATTCGGATATAGGATTGATAGGATTATATAACACTGTATATAATTAATTTATTAATTATATATTAATTAATGAAATTCATAAATTATTAAATGATGCATAATTAATAGATGACAGCATGGAATCATCCAAAGCATGGGGCAGAGGGGTTTATGGGCTTTAAATGGACATAAACTTTTTTTGTAAATAAAGCACAAATGTTCATTAAAATGGATGCAGGGTCTTAAGAGGGTATACAAATCGAAATTTAAACGAAGCTCCAAAATTTTCCATAAAGACAAAGAGTTTTGAGAAGTTTTGATCACCTCCCAAACTGAAATGAAAGTTGTGCGCAGATAAAACATGGTTATGTGATCTGGATTGTTAGTGTCGAAAAGTTTTCACACATTTCTCTCTTTCACTTTCAGACTGACAGTGATCATAATGGATGCGTTTAGTTTCTCTTCCAGGAATGCTGGGAAGTTTCGTCAATCTCAATTTCCAAGCAGATAACCAGGTTCGGAATAGCCTTGATCAATCTCCTTCTTTTGTTTTCAAATTTATTTTTCCATGTTATTGTCTCTCTGAGTGGAAATACCAAATATTGTGCATCGGGAAATCAGACTCTTTTCTCTCTCAGACTCTGCTCTTTATTTAACAGTAATAGGGAAAATCTATATGGAATAGAGGTATAATCTTTTTTATATGCAAAATTTACCAAAAATAATATGCATTACAGCACATTGTTATACTTCCGTACATCTTCTTTATGTATAAATTTAACACCAAAACTAATAAAATTTCGTTTGTGTGTTTATTTATAAATATTTAGATTTGATAATACGAGATATTGGATAGTTTTTCCAATTCTAAATTTCCAAATATTTTAAGATACATCGTTGTTACACAAGTTTTAATTTAATATTAATTATAAATCTATGATTTGTTTATGACATGCATGTATTCTTGTAAAAGATGATCCACGTTCTTCGAAATCTACTAAATATTAGTTCAAAGCCTTGGCAAGAATGCTGAAATATACACTTATAAGAATTGAAGGATAATGCGATGTATCGAAACTCAATATATTTTTATGTCAATACATAGTCTTCAGAAAAAAGTTTAAGAAAATATTTTCCTGTGAATAAGTATATTTACTCCTCAACTATGTATTCAGCCTGAGATCAGTTAAATGTAAATTAGCGATTATTTTTGACATTTTAATGTATATATCGTACCGTCAATGTATAAATCGGTTATTATATATAATAACCGTATCTTCACACGGTTATTATATATAATTACCGGGATGTTTATGCGGTTATTATTAATAATGACTGTTATTATATATGATGACCGTTATTATATATAATAACCGATTACTCACACTGTCTCTGACATATAGAGGGTACCCACTTAAATAAGGACCACTCCCTGAACATCAGAACGACGAAAGCTATAGACATGTATGTTGTGTCTAGGTATAGTAAAAGTTCTATACGCTACACCATGAAATCCCTTACAGCGCCATCTGATGGAAAATTCCTAAATTAGCGGTTCCTATTTCGAAAATGGTTCAAAATAGGAGGGGAAATATCAATTACAAACTGTAGAGCGTTATCGATTTAGTACAAAAAGACATCTTGTGCTTAATAATACTATGAACAGAATGCTTAAAATGTGCATTTGATAGTTCGCGATTTCCGAAACTGTGACGTCACAAAGCGGGTTAAAAAGAGAAAGAACAATCAGTTAACACTGGTAACTTTATTTTCGGTGTTCAAAGTGCTCCCCTCATCAACAATACAGATCTGGATCCTCGTTTGAATTTCACTTTGCACGCGCTTTAGCATATATTTGATGCGCTAGCACAAACAATAGTAATATATCACCGAAAGAAAGGCAATGTTGGTGGAAAGATCGCGTACGCCTGCTGTTTGAATTATTCTCGCAGAAAAAAGTATAATGGGGTCATTTTTTGTCCGAAATATAAGATTTTTCCCTTTTTGTCTACGTCTTGTGACGTCACAATTTCGGAAAATGCTAGCAAACCGATGCGCAGTGCATTTCTTGTTCAATATATTAATGTGCACAGGGTTTCTTTTTGAACTAAATTGATAACAGTACAAAACTTTGTAATTGACATTTCCCCCTTATTATTTACCGTTTTCGAGATAGGAACGCTAACTCCCGAAGTTTCCACCTGGTGGCGCTGTACATGGGCTCATAACATAGCGCCTAGACGTTAGTGTCTACTTTCATGACTATAGCTGCAGTCGCTCTGAAGTCAAGAGGGACTGGCCCTTATTTAAGTGGGAACCCTGTATGTATTTAAATGTCATGAGCAATTTTGCTTACTAAATAATAATAAATGCTTAAATAATTTCTCTTCGTACCCTTCTTCTGGTATTGAAATCTGTCCCATAGGGTAGGTTGTAATCATGTCATAAAATAAATGTTTGTTGTTCTTGCCTCTGTACTCATATTTACATATTTTTGTTCTTTTTGCTGTATATCCAAAACTGTATTGAAATCATACTGTCAAATAAATGCTTGTTGTTCTTATTATTGTACTTATTTTGTATTTATTTTGTACTTTATGCTGTCCATCAAAGGCTTGTAGAAATCATGTTGTCACAAAATGTTTTTGTTCTTATACTTATCATCTTTCTTTCTCAACGTCACATCCTGCATAAGTCTTTTCAAAATGTTCCAGAACTGAACGTGGTATGAGATACCAAATTCTATGGAAATTTTTGTTACTGTTGATGTCTACCATCTCCCCTCTGAGTTTGTCACCGCTTCAAAGGAACACTCTGTATATCTTAACCTTTATTCATGACAATTCTTTTGTCTACAAAAAAATTATATTTATCAGAAATTATTCTATTGGTGTTTAAAAAAAGAACCAAGTCAAGGCTCTATCTTAAGGCTTGACAAATCAGATGACGTGGAAGCAATGCAGAGAGTCCACGGTGATCTGTCCGTCAACGTCCAAAATACATCAAATGCTCACGAACAAATTTGATTAACCTTAATGTTAAGTTTAAAGAGCTTAAACTTAAGTTTCTTCTTTTTCGAAAATTGACAGGTGAGCCTGCGTCTGTGTGGGAAAAGTTATCGATCGATGCGTTGAGATATAATATATCGTACACTTCGTAAGTCGACTACAGCTAAGGGAAAACAAGAAATTGACGATTTCGATCGTTTATAAACAATACAGAAAACCTTCTGCTTAAATTTCCGGTCATGAGTTACTCATGTTATCTATTATGCATTTTCATGCATGACAGATAACTCAATACATTTCCATGCATTTTTCAGGTTATATGTCATCTTAAGCGCTTGTACTCATAATTTAAATTCATGTATAATGTACTTATGAGTGTTAAGAAACACATGCATTAGCTCAATGAACAATGAATTCCAATGCCAAAATTCATCCATGCCACATCTATTCGTTTCTGCTGTAATATACTTTGTGTAAATGAATACTTTGCTCATTAAGAAATTAAGGAAAAATTCCATTGCTATAATATTTTCTTCATTTTTATTGACGTTATAAAAAATTAAAAAACTTCAAGCGTAAGATTTTGATACATTACCAGTTGCTGATATAACCTGCAAACATTTCTCAGCATTCCAAGGAAAGGTATTAAAATCAAATATTAACCCCAATAAGCTAAGAAAAAGATCCAAAGACAGGGAACGTCTCTTCATTCCTAATGCATCTCTTTATATCCCTACAGATAAATTCGACTCCATTTAGCGTAATATGACAAAACAAAAAGACAAAAGACGTGACATCCTAATTGTGATCGTTCAGTCTTTAGATTTCCGAGCAGTTCTTTGGATTTATAAGAGACTTTCAGGCAGAGAGAAAACAATCATTAGCATTATCTCTACTAATCAGAAGCCAGTCTTTTTTTCTCCTCATACTTTTTCATGCGATAACTTCTGTTTCTTTCGTCAAGATAAGGCTTAATTTTCCGCTTTTACCCATCAGCTAATGATATACCGTTTAAAGTGGATTAAGGGCCGTTAGGCTCCGGATAGGGGAAATCAATATTTAACTGAATTGTGTGTGTTGCATGAGTGTGGGAATGCTGGGCCTCATAAAAAAAAAGAGGAAACAGCTATTGTGTGATGAGAAATACATATATTTGTTGTCTCACAGATTTTTCTCATAAAGTTCTTTTTTTTATATTTTACATTTTCCTGACAATTTTTTTTTCTTTTCCCGACAATTTTTTTCTTTGATACCTTGTAGAGTAATCAACTTATGTCAAGGCACATATTTGCAGGATTTTAATGTATAGTACGTGGATGGATACAAAAAAATGTTACAAACAATTATTCATTAACTTCAGACAAAAATTACAAAAAGTAATTAAGAGGCATACTGGCCGATAACTTTTCCACATGATCACCAGATCTATTTTGACATTTATCTGAACGCAGGCACAACTTGTTTAGCCCGACTTGGTAGAAATCACGCCTTGCCATTGAGGCAGTTCTCGGCAAATGTTTTCACATCACTGTTTGAAGAGAACCTTGTTCCAGATAAGTGTTTGGAACCCAGATTAGGTGCCAAATCTGGGCTGTATGGGTGGTGGCTCCAAACTTGCCACTTGAACTTTTGCAGCAATTCTTGAGTTTAGCGAGCGCTATGGGTATTGCCATCCAGGAGGATGACACATTCACTCAACAGGCCAGAACGGTTGTGTCGGATGGCTTCACTATGCTCCAGTGACTATTTCTTTTTTTCCGAAAATGAGTCCCACTTATCTGGAACAATAAGAGTTCCTTCAATTTCGGTTAGGTTCTCTTTAGACAGTGACGTGAAAACAGTGGCTCAATTGGCAAGGACGTGATTTCTACCAAGCCGTGTTAAACAAGTTGGACCTGCGTTCACATAAATGCCTAAATAGATTTGATGATTATGTGGAAAAGTGATAGGCAAGTATGCATCTTAATTCCCTTTTGTAATTTTTGTGTAATTCTAATAAACTTTAATAAATGTAATTTTTGTGTAATGTTACTGAATAATTTTTTATTACCCTTGTAAACTTTTTTTTGAATCCATTCTCGTAGTATCATAGAGATGTTTATATATAGCGAGGAGAAATAACCTTTGTTTCATCTTTGAGTTTGTTATATATTTTATCAATTTTTTCTTTCGTATTTTTCAACACCTTGTTACCATCAGCGATTGATATACGGTTTAAAATCGATTAAGGACTGTCAGGCCTGGATAGGTGAAATCAGTATTTAATTGAATTGTGTGTGTTGGATGAGTGTGGGAATGCTCTGCTCACAAAAAAAGAGGAAAGCAACTATTGTGTAATAAGAAATAAAGATCTTGTGTTTATTATAAAGTAGATTATTTTTTTCTGTTCTCCACACTTTGTTGTTTCGTTTTCTATGACGGCTCGTAGAACCAATTTATGACAAGTTACATATTTGCAGGATTTTAATGTACACTATATGATCAAAAGTATCCGGACACTTTCGGATTTTAACATATATTAGAGTTTCTCTGGAAAGGATCTACCAACTGCCTTTGATCTTCGACCATGTAAAAGATAGGCTCTAACTCACATTTTACAGTGAAGATTCGGTCACGAAGGCATTTAGGGGGCCGACCAAAAATTGATGAAGAAGAAAAATATCTGGGCTCACCCCAATCCGCAGAAAACTGATAAATAAATAATAAGCAAATTTCATGAATAGTTTTGCTTAATATGCACATTGCACATGCATTTTCGTAAAAATAGAAAGAATATTCTGGAAGATATATGGGTTTTCTTTAAAAATCCCAAATTTTCTCTCAGAGTTTTTGCTTATAACATGCGGATTTTTCCCTCAAATTATACGAAACTTACTGAAAAATTGACAACGCGTTGGAAAAGCATTGTGTAAAAATTCGGAATAAATATTTTTAAAATTAGAGGAAATATAAGTATTTGTAGTAAATAATTATTCACTGCGCATGCGAGAGACAGAGAGTAATTTTTTTCACAAAGTCAAAGACAGATATATAGGACTGCTTATATTAAAACTCCAGTAGAATACCATTAAGATTTAGAAAGATTTCGGCATTGCAGTCAGCAGAATTTCTTCTTCTGTCTAAGAGAAACAAAATGATGAGGGTTTTTCCACCAATTGATGTTTTTATAAAACATCAACCGGTGATCAACCAAGTTTATAACTTGAATCTTTGAAGAGTAATCGTCGAGGTATAATTTAAATTATGAATTTATTATTAGTATTCCTCGGTATTCAGAATATTCAATATTTATTAAATTCTATAAAATTATTCCGCCCACTTCATCCGACCATTTCTCAAAATGATGATGAATGTCCCTCCCAAAATAGCCCTTGTGTTGCATCAAAACGGGTAGTTAATGCAACTAAGCTGAACTAAACTCGTTACATAATAATGAAATGACTCCTCTTTACTTATCTAGCCGCCTACGGTGACCAGCTGGTTCGCCAGTCTTGTATTAATAGTAATAAGGCAATTAAGGCTGACATTTTCAACACTCCAATTTTTATAAGCTGAAAGCAATAATTGCAATAAGGACAAAGAAATGAATTTCAAAACACAAACTTTGAACAGGTCAGTTAGTATAACTGAATTTTAATTTTTTAAACACAAAACGAAAATGTGCAGGATGTTTTTGCATAAAATGAACTTTAAGTTAATCCCTTATAATTAAGCGTTAAAAAATGAGTGAAAAGATTCTTTAAAAATTGAAAAAGATAAGAAGTAATGAAAAATTTGAAGTACAATAATTAAATTTCTCAGCTAAAAATAATTTATATATTAAAACTAATTAAAACTCAAAATAACTAAACAAAGTTTTTCTGTAGAAAAAAGAGAATTGACTACATTTTATGAAATGCAAAACTACATTCATGACAACCATTTAAATGTAGTCAATAAAAACAACCATTTATAAACAAAAAAATTATTGAATTGAAATACATGAAAAAAAAACAAATCTTGAACAATTATTCTGTTCATAACAAAACAACAAACACCCACTAAGAAATTGAATATCTATAAACTATAAAAACACAAATTGTCGAATAATAGTAAATGATAAAAAATGAACTAAAACAGGCATACGTTTGGATAACAGTTAATAAAACCAAATTTACCATTCTAAAGCTATCTATTAGACTTAATTAATCTCCGGTAATAACATTGTGGAGAAAAATTTTGTAAAATTTGAGAAACATTTAGATGAGGAGAAGATTTTAAAACCAAAAATATGTTTAAAAATTACTGAGAAAATAGTATTAAATAAAATAAGCAAAAGCTAAATGAGAGTATTGGAAGAATTTGAATCTAATATTTCCTTTTAGGTATGCAAAAAAGAGGGAGGAAAGATGACGAAGTATTTGTTCACACTGGCGAAGGCAAAATTCATGCGAGACTCGAACCCGAGGTGAAACGGTGGGAGAAAGATGTGTAACCGCTGCGCTACCATGTACGGGTGCGGGAACGTTTGAAGCAGTTGTCATGGAGTATAGGCAAAAAATGGGGGGGGGCGGGTCAAACAATGCTGAAAAGAGAGGAATTATTTATATAAAATTAATCTGGAGCGCTTACAATTTACATAAAGTGATTTTTAATATTAGGGAGATTTTCAAAGAATTTTTTGGCTAATTTTAGATTTAGAATAAACTCTTTAAGGCTAGAAGCTTAAGCGCATTTCTCAGATCAGTGTTAAAAACGTGGAACGCTTCACCATTTTGCGTGTCATCCTTGCAATGGGGCCATGCTAATCTTCTTTGTATCGTTCCAATTTTAGTATATGTACTGCCAAAGCGATTACATCAATAATAATTTTGTTTTGAAGATACTCGCGGCCATTACAGCTACTACGCCCCGCCTCCCCTACGTCAATATCTACTCTCCCCCGATTACTTTAAAAATTTATAAAAAATAGATAAAACTTTCTACAATAATAACTGGTATCATTGGAAATATAATTTTTTGCTCTTTACAATTACATGAAAATTTTCTTTGTCAATCAATTCATTCAGAAGTTATTGGCAAAACACGACGAAATTTGGTTTAATTTTTAAATAATTTAAATTAGAATTAAAATTTTATAAAAACGACCCCGAGGTGCACATCTTCAGCATCCAAAATATATCTGTGCCAAATTCAGTAGCTCTATGTTCTACGGTCCGTTCTGTACACCGTCAGCAGACACACAGGCACACACACATTCATCTTTATTAGTATTAGAGAAAAAAAATTATCAACAAAACATTTCAGAGTAAATCCAAAATATAAATATAATGAAGTCAAAGTAACGTTTACATGTGTGTGTGTGCACATGAAATAATTAAATAAAGGAAATCACTCAAATTTAATGGATATGGATCTTGAACATACGAAATCTAAATTTAATGACATAAAATATATTTATGGTATCTATTAACGTGCATGTAAAAATAATTTTACAATATTTTCATTAAATGGCACCAATTAATAAATAAAAAATATTTCCATTGAAAGTATTTTAAATTATGCGTACTCCCATTCTCTTTCAGCAAAAAAAAAAAATCGTATTATCATAGATGAAGATTTCTTGAAGAAAATAAAAGAAAAAAACCTTGAAAAAGGCACAGCAGTAAAGGTTTTTCTTATTCCCGTGACTTGTGTTTTCCCTTTGAGTAAGTGGTGTTGAGTTAATGCACCGAAGCCGAATTAATGAATTAATTAATATCACTCACATTTTAATCTTTTAAAGCATCTATTAAAATTGATTGTTTTAATTAATTTCTATCAGGGGAATATTCATGGCACGTTTAATTGATGTCATAACACCTTCCCTGTTTAAATATTTGCAATTCATTACATTAAGTAAGCTTTTCTTTGGGAAAAAAATTCTTTTTATGTTGTTATTGAGAATTAATATCTTTAAAAATTTCAGCTGTCGGAAATATTCCATGCTTTAATTAATTTATGACATTTCATAAAATTTTGTATATTACAGTATTCTTTTTACTAAGGTATTTACCCATTTTAATTACTGTTTTAAATTAAATTTTAAAAATAAATTTTATCCATTTTATTTCTATGGCTATACTAGTTATTTTGAAAATTTTATATTTAGGGATATTTCATCTATCATTAAGAATCATTATGCTAGAAGACTTTCACTATACTATAATGAAAACATGTATTAGCGATTTCAGCAGCATTGGAAAAAAATCAAATAATGAATTTTTATATATATGTTTTTCGCTAATTAATGTCCAGACACTTAAAGTTAGTATGCAAATACTGTTTAACGGGTTTGATTTTGACAATTTAATAATCTTACAAAATTTATCTTTCTGTGTGTTGAGTTACAATGAAATACTAATCTTAATAATACTAATCCTAAACAGAATATAAAATAATCATATGAGAGGTTTTATTGATGTAAACGACTTTTTCACAGAACTTTTAAAAGGATTTCATTTTGATTTTCTCAATTTCTTATTGCTATTTTTACTGCTATAGTTTCATCGCTCATTCTTAACAAAAAAGTTAAAGCATCATCTCTAAGTTTTTATTTAAAAAATTAACATAAAGAATTTTTTTAAATTTTTAAACTATCAAATAATTATATTGTGCAAGATTCCTCTGACTGCTAAATCTCTGTCTCACACTTTTATTCATATCCTCTGCTGGAGTTTCAAAAATATATATTTTCAGGAACAATGACAAATAAATAATTAAAATTCACACTGAAAAAACTCGCATTTTAAACTGAATTTTGCATAGGTTCAAATGTATTATGAGGTAGTCAAATAATTTCGATATAACATTAGTTTAGCAATTTAATTTTTCTAATTAAGTTTATTTCGGTTAATGTTTCATTCTATAGCAACAAGAGTTCTATGTCGGGATGGACCTCGTAATCTTGAACAGCGGTCAGATGAGGAGGACGACAACTAAAGCGACACCACCAATTCAAACTTTCACGCCATTCCAGTGGAAGGTAGTTTGACCCTCCAAGCCACATCTGACTTGTATGCGGCCAAAATATACGACTGTGTTTGGTAGAATCGGGCTTCTAAATTGAAATCTTCTTGTTCCGCCATTACTGGACCCTCGACCTTTAAGAATTCCACTCCTAATGTGCTTTTATACACTTATCCTCAGTATATGCAGATTATTTTATCATATATTATTTTCATTTATACAATTAAATTTCGGTTCCACTTCGATAAAAAAAAATGGCACAACATCAATTCGATTTTCAGCCTTATGTACAAGAAAAAATGCAATTGCTGTTAGTTTTAAAGTATATTCGAACATACAGTACACTTCATCACACGTAACGTCCCATACAGAGAAAGCTAGTAACATTTATTTGCCCTCTACTATTAAACGCACTTAACCGGCAATGCGATCAGTATATGCATTAATACTTAGCTCTAGTAGTGGAGAACCGTGTCACTAAATGCATTCTGTGAAATGTAAACATTCTCATTATGAATAATATGTGTTTACAGAGCTAATGTGTCAATAGAATTACTGTTTTAGAATTAAGTAGTCAGATATACAAGGAAATTGTATCCAATGATTGGACTATCGAAATAAAGTTTGTAGCAATTGTAAAAGTTGAAAATCGAATAAATATTTTCTGTTCTATCTCATTTTTCATAAAATGTAGAAATCTACATATGAATTGAAGGAAACTTTTGGACGTCTGTTCCCCGGCTCTGACGAGTTGGTGGCTCACCTTCTATCTAAGGTAAACACGTGCATTTGGTGATAGGGTAAAAAATATGAAACGAAGAGCGAGTGGCAGAGATATAATAAGGTTGCAATAAATACGAGCCCTGGCATCTCCTAACTTATCAAAATTGATTCGTCTGCTTAGTCTGCCATGATGCTTAGCATCTCAGCCGCATTCTTATTAGAGCCAGGGAGTCTTAATAGTGGATTGCGAGTTTTAACTTTTAATACTAACCGCTCTCGCCGCCTTCCGCCTACTACTTTTTTATGTTTTAAATACTGCATGAAGATCAGCGGAACAAACCATAAAACCATAGTAGATTTCATATTGATTGTGGACAACAAATTCCTTTAAAATTGTAAAATCTTTCAATAAACCTCATCTCGTTGCAATGTTTTGTATAACTTTTTCACGAATGTCCGCATGAAAGTCTTCAGATCCATAAATACAGAATGTAGCCTTAAATAAACAGTTTACATCACCTACAATATGTATTTTACAATACGTTTGACACTCCATCTCAAAATTAAAACATTCATTCCAAAAATAACTTCAATTTCTCATTTAGCAATGATTCGATTTAATTTGATTGGATTGGGTGTTTTGTGCGATTTTCAGCAACAAAGGCTATTATCCCCTATTCATTCCATAATTCTTTTCAATCCGTAATCAAAAAAAGAGATGAAAATTGCCATCAAAAGACGGGGTAAAATTATTGCCGATCTGATCCGATCAAGAGAAATAAAATTGCACCCTCCTAGAAAGGCCTCCATATTCTTTTTCAACAACACTGCATTCCAAAAAAGTTTTTGAACAACAACAACTTTTCTTGTTGCCAATCTAATAAAAATAAATTTAAATGAAAAACGAAATAGTTTGCTATTTATTTTGAATTAAATTTTAACTGAAAAAGATAATAATATTTACAGATATGTCTTTACAAAATCGTCTGCTAGTAAAATTAAATTCTAGAGATGTCTTAACAAAATCATCTGCTATTAAAACTAAATTAAATTACAATGAGATGCAATAGAATTGTATACAAATGAAAAATATTATTTTAAACTTGCGAAAATAAAGCATAACATTCTAAATGGTAAAGTATTTTAAAGGAGTGACGTAATATACTGGCGGAATAAGTCCAGTTTTTTAGGTTCCTGAACTCTATACTATTTTGCAAATAACTCTTCGTTATTTCCGGGAATATATTCCGCTTATTTTAAAATATCTCTAAAAAATTAGAGGGTTCCAGGGGGCAGACGACCCTTGATGATATATCTAGACGTAATAATCTTGAATATGAAATAAAAATTGTCGAAATCTGTCTGGTAGTTGTGACTTGCTAATTGTCTGAATGTTTTTTCCCCATTTTGAGAATGTACGGTGGAGAAAAGTTTCTCGATTTCGTTCGAAAATTAAGGCTGTTGGGGGATACGCGACCCTTTATAACATATCTAGAAGTCATAATTTTTCAAATGAAAAAAAATTGTCGAAATCGGTTGAGTGATTGAGGCTGACGGACTCGAACTCACCAAATTATTAAACATTTGTTGGCTTCTCGATTGACATTCATAAGACTTCTTTTTAAAACAAAACAACATTTATTAAGCACAACGTAACTGCATACAACGTAACATCGTTCAACCAAATTCGTACTCGTACTTAACACTTCTCGTAATCGTCTCTCTCTCGACTCTTTCTAAAAATCAAATTCAAAGTAGCGCAACATCTTACTGTTGCCACTTACCTGATATCATACACTGATATACAATAATTATGTTGCAGTCGTGCTTTTGTCAGGCATAATATGAAATACGCTTACACATTGTAGAAATCTCCCAGCCCCCAACCACCCGACGTATTTCGATTTTTTTTAATTGAAAGTTTATAACGTCTAGATATGTCATTTAGGGTCGCATGCCCCCTATCAACCCCCATTTTCGAACGAAATCAAAAAGACATGTAGAGAATGTATGGTGGAGAAATGCTTTTCCGATTTCGTGCGAAAATGGGGGGAGGTGGGGAGCAGGCGACTATTGATGACATTTCTAGACATCATAACCTTTCAATTTAAAAATCGAAATCCGTCGGTTGGTTGGGGCTGGGGGATTTCTACAATGTTTTTTCCCATTGACAATGTACAGAGGAGAAGTGTTTTTCGATTTTGTTCGAAAATTAGGGTTGGTGGGGGGCAGTCGACCCATGTTGACATATTTAGACGTCATAACCTTTCATTTAAAAAAAATTGTCGAAATCCGTCGGGTGGTTGGGGTTGGGGTATTTCTACAAGGCTTTTCCCCATAGAAAATGTACAGAGAAGAAGTGTTTTTTTCTATTTCGTTCGAAAATGGGGGGTGGTGTGAGGCAGGCGACCCTTGATGTCATAGACGTCATAACCTATCAAATGAAAAAAAATTGTCGAAATCGGTTGAGTGGTTGACGCTGGCGGACTAGGTAAAGGTTTTTTTAACAAATTATTTTAAATATATAGATTGCAATTCATATACATTATAACATGCATGTTTATACAGGTTATAATTCACGTAAGCCCACCGATCGCCTTAAAGCTGCACGAGATGGGCATTTATCATTACAGCGTGGCATACTGATTTTCAACCTTTTCTATATGGTCTATCATGATAAAAAGCCACTGATATGAGCGAACGGTTTTTTTCCTTCGTATAATAATAATTGGTGATTTGGCCTATCCTTACGGACATGCAAATTTCGGTCACTAGCCGTTCCGAAGTACGCCAGCATAGTCTATATTTGAGTAAAAGAATTAGATACAAAATACCCTGGGTCATAAGATATAGGCTAATGATACGACTCTAATATTGGTAATTCGGTAGAATTTCTTATAAGTTTTTTTTTATTTATATGTGGTAAACTCTCATTGTCTTTTCAATCGCTTTACTTCTTCATCTTCAGTTATCACATCAATTATTGCCAATAAAGAAATGCAACGAGCGATAAGAACTCACTTTTTGTCTTGTAATGGCTTAAAGAAGGAGGAAACACGTTCTGGTTTCCCCACCTAAACTCGCTTTAAGAAATATTTGAGATTTTTTTTTCCAATTGGTAATCTAGTGCAGATTTCTGCTGAAAACTGGGGAACCATCAATATTGTTGAAATATATTATTTGGAATAATTGTACATAGTTTTACAACTGAGAGACAACTATTATTTGGAGGATATTGGATTCATTATTGCAAACTATACCTTAATACTTCACCATCCAAAATAAAACTAATTGCAATCTATTTCACAGCAAAGCAACTTATAATGCAATAACTGATTTTTCAGAAATGTAACATTAAAATTTTCTTATTACAAAACTGCTATGTTTCAAAACTTTGTTTAGAAGTTGTATATATATTGCATAGCTATATGCGATTATAAAACTCTTGAAGTAAGAATGACTACCCTGATGTATTTCACTTTTATGGCATACGGTGCATTAGTACTAATAAAATCAAAACAACGGCAAGAATCCATGAATAAAAGCATCATAGTAATCTTTTGGATCTGTTCCCTAATACAATTTGCCTTCTATTCTGCAGCAGAAATAATGAAAATTCTTTCCTTTCCCTTTTTTATTATCTAACCACAAAACATTTTCTCATAGAAATAGGTGGGTTCATATTAGGAATGACCTTCCTATGTCATCACATACATTTCAAACTGAAGGTAAATCACAAATGCTTGTTTTCTAAATAGTCAGTGGACACGAGAATAAATATGATTTTTAGCAGACTTGTTGGTAAGGGTTAGGGATCAGAGGATGACGGACTCGATACCATATCTAATATCCATAGATTTTTTAAGGCGTATCATGCTTGTGTTCTTCGTCATGAGTTTCCCACGTTGCGATATGGAACCAGGGTGTTGGCAGGGACAACGTCTTCATTATTTCATGCATTTTTCACTTTATTAAATATTCCTCCTCCGAAACAGTCCTTTAGTCTATCATGTGACTTAACTCAAATAGTCTACACATTCGGACTATAAGGCAGAGAAAATATTTTGCTAAATTGAATAAAACATGAATCCAAAGATTCCAGAAAATCCAAGTCGGCATAGGAGCTTTTCTAAAAATACGAAGCAAATTCTTATCATTAGCAAAACAGCAAATGTGTCAAGTTCCATCGATAATTTTAAAACAGAATAATTGTTTCCAAGAGGAAGAAATTTTATCTTCTCACCTGCTCTTTAATCATTATTTATGCAGACTCAAGATGGGAAAGTAAAAGAAAAATAAACGAAAAGTTTACACAGCGTTAATTTACTTCTGTATTTCAGCATTTGTATTCATAATGCTAGCAAACAGGTGATATTTTTAGCTTAAAATCATCTTTGTTGTGTTTAGGAACAGTTTTTAGCATTTAGGAAAGAAAGCAAAATATATGACTTGTCAGTTTTCCTTTATTTTTTATACATCCAAGGCAAGCATTGAAAAATGTAATAAAGCTTTATTAAGGGAATTATATGGTCTACTTTAAAGAATAACGAGTTTGTACGAAACTCTGAAAATGATTTGTTAATGGCAACGTAAAATCCTTGTTAAGAGTACCTCTAAGAACAAAATATGAGGATAAATCAAAAGAAAAACCCAAATCCAACGCCTACAATGAATTTAAGAGTATTTGAGTGTTATTAATTTTATATCATTGTAAAATGCCTATGTGCTTTCGATAACAACGTTAAGATAATTCTGTTAAATAAAACGGTCTTAAAATAACTTTTATAGATCTAGTCATTAAAAAAAATGTCGTCAAAGAGAGTCATTTTCTGAGTTGTAATAAATCATTTCTGAGGAAAGGAATGGAAAATTTGAAGGATTATTTTTTCATATCAAGGAGAAACAGATTTTATGGTTTATATAAGAGTTCCAGAATAGGCTTCATTTTATGTTTACAAAGAATGTGTTCCGTTCTTTACGAGTAGCTAAAGATGTTATATAAAAGTTTAACATGTGAAAATACTCTTTAAAGCATCAAATTAGCAAGTTAACATGTAAGGTAAAAGCTTTAAAGCATCAAATTAGCAAGTTAACATGTAAGGTAAAAGATTATTACATGATTCGATATACAAATATAACAATGCCATATACACTGTATTATTTATAAAATAGTCTAATACTAAATAAGAAAAGAGTGATAAAATCTACTTTTTACTATCAGTAAAAAGTACAGGTTTTTTATTGAACAATCACTTTTTGTTAATTTGATAGTTCTCTTCGAATAAAGCATTATTTCGCTTATATACGTAATATTGTTCTGATGCGTAATGTTGTTCACATGTGTATGAAGACAGAAACAGATATCATGAAAGCACTGTTTTCGTTATATATCTCAATGGATAATTTTAAAATAAGGTTACACCTTGACGTTTCCTTTTTGGATTTTCTTGTTTAACCAAAAAATAAAAATAGTCAAATGCATTTTTTTATCTCTTCTATTCGTTTTAAAATATCTCCTAATTTTTTAAGCAGTTTAGTTTGTCTAGTTATTTTTTTCCCTAGAAACAAAATAAATTTCATTTATAAATAAAATAATGACCAAATAATTCATGTAGTTATTTGGCCTTTCCCAATATAACAGTATATTGAACTAACAGAAAAAATTCAGCAGCTGCGAGAAAATGATTTTACATTTCTACAAGGAAAGATTGCGTCAAAATGTTTATATGCAGTAAAACTTAAACGCAAGGGTAATTCACGTCAAAAATGAATACGTATTCGAATAATAAGTAAGAAAGAAAAAAAAATCCTCTTTTTTCATGATTTACTAAACGTGAAATATCACTGAAACTTAAAAGATAAAGTTTATAAGAGTAAGTTTTGCATAAGCTTTCGCCATTGGAATAAAATGTGTCTGTAATAAAAAAAAATGTAAAAATCTGATTTATTTATTGCACAAATAGGTTCGCATTTCCAATAATCTCTTTCAAAATATAATTTTTAAGATATTCCATAAACCTTTTGGTAACTATAATTTTTTAATACAATTGAAATTATAGGATTTAGAGAAACTTCTCGTGTTTATTGATCCATTTGAGGGTTGAAGTATAGTCATTTGTCAATTATTAAACTTGAGGAAGACTAATGATGATGTATGAACAAAATAAAAGATGGAAGAAAAATGGTTTATTAGGATTTATATAAATGAATTGTGCAGTGCTATATATTGAAGATGAAAACTTATTATGAAATTAGTCTTATTATGAATGCTTTTACATATGAATTTCTTCAATAATCATATCAACTGTTTAGTTTGAAACAGAATTAATTTACATTCTGAGACAGATTATTAATTTTTAATGCTATTCTAGACGACAAAAAAATAGAAAATAAACTAATATATGTTTTGCAATTCTTCATATCTGGATTTTTATTATAGTATGTAAAATATTATTGTATCTTGTAAAATTACAGGAAAAAACACCGGTTTCCTTCAAATTGCAGGATGTTAGTATGCTTAACTTTGGGTGTTTAAATCAAGAAATTATTCTATTCTCAAGGAAATAAAAGCCTCCAAAACTGAAATTTTATTTATTTATTCTTAAGCACTTACTCTATTGATTATTTTAAACAAGATACTTTGGTACAGAAAATGAAAATAAGTACTATAAAAAATACAGAACATTTTCTAAAACCAAACAAAATTCTCAAAGTTCAGGCTCTAAACACCACATGAACCATCGACTGTATAGTTAATTTTTTGTTCACTTTTTTTTAACCTATAATCCTACCTTCTGATGAAAAAAAGTTTATATTTTCATCAAATTTTTTAGACGAGACAATTTTTTTTTGCATGTACAAATGGATGATTTCTTTTCCGGACACACTTCTTCCTCTCTTTCGTTTGACATAGAAGAAAAAAAGAGAGAGAAAGTAAAGAAAAAATAAATCCAACCTCCTTATTTTGCGAAATGATTTTCTTTTTTGGTGTATATCCTAAACACTCTTTGCAGATGGGATATCATTAGATGTCTAACACGTTTTTTTTCCTCCTCTTCCTTGCACGCAGAGAGTTGGGCTGAGTTGTTAAGATGCTTCCCATTAATGAAAGTAAGGGAGCCTGTAAGAATGTTCAATTTCAGATGATTTCCTTTTTATTGATTTTTTTCCCACTCCGGCGGGGAGGTCGTCTTTCAGGGAATTCCCTCTGGAGAGAATAGTATTTGCAATGATTGCTAATATTTGCAGCCGAGATCGAAAAGGAGGGGGAGTTTGATGGGCTGCACAAATACCTTTCCAACAAGTAGGGGGAAAGATTTTGTATTTTCGTGTTCTTTGTTGCTACAGATGTGACATTGCAGTACTAAGCAACGCAAAAGACAAATTCTGATGTAAATGATAATTAGTAAGTTGTATTTTGTTGATGTGAAATGAACAATTTAAATACGCAGTAAATTACTTTCAAGATTAGTCAATAAAAAAGAATATAAATTTATTCAAATGAAATTATTTTATTTATTAAATTAATTTGCTTGTATACAACCAATGATTAAGATTTCCTTTTCTTTTTTTACTTATGATGCAAAAGGTAAAAGAAATGAACTTAAACTACAGCTAATATCTGTTTTTCAATAATTTCAAAAGCAATTCAACATATAGAATTTGTCTTGCATTTTCCAGAGCACAAGCTTTTATATAATGTCAGTAGTCTCAAATTTCTATGTTTGTGAAACATTTCAGGGCAAAATGCTAAAAGATAAAGAGGAAAGTATTTTCTTAAAATGACATACAGTTTATACCAGATGAATATATGTGCATTTTAAATAATTCTAACATATCATGAATAATATTTGTTTATGTTGTATTTCTTCTTTTTATTTTGCCAGAGACTTGATTATTGTCTGCAAATTATTGCCCATGAAAATATTATTTTTCTTTAAAATAGAATAGTGCGTAAGTAAAAGAATTGTTTCTGAAAAGCTAACGCACAATGTTCCAATGACAGTTATCGTTATTTGACAAAAGAAAAATAAAAAAATACAATATGCCGCCTTCATAGCATAGTACCAACTGTCAAAAAGAGAATAAATTATATCCTCAATGCTTTTAGACACATACATAAATATATGTAGATATTTTTTTCATTTTAAGAGAAAAAAAATTAAGTATTCATAATGCAAAGCTAGCATAACAAAAATTTTGAAATAATAAAGAAATTTATATTTACAGTTATTTTCGTCAAGTTACATGAATGTTTTGCTTGGCAGGGTTCAATAAATTCCTCAACGGATTTTGTTAATTTATAGCCAGCTTCTTAGTTCAAGCGAAGCAGAAACATAGACTCCGAATATGCTTACTAATTATTATTTATATGACCTTTAGGGAAGGAAGTTGAAAGATAAATAAAAAAATTCAATTGATTTCTTCTGTACTCTATTTATCTTTAGCATGTTGACGAAAATTCGTCTGTACTATATTCACATAAAATGGTCGCTAGATAGCAAAGAAACATGCCTTCTAACTTCAAAGTTTCTTTTAAATTTATTATACTCCAAAGGCAAATATTCGAGAAAGTAACTTCCGTTGAATAAAAGAGGTTTTTACATGATCTTCCTTAATAAATAACGAGTTCCTTTGGAAATCCGCAGTTGATTTGTTTATGGCATCGTAAATTCTTTGTTATGAGTCTCTTTAAGGACATAAAATAAAGATGAAGAGCATACACGCTTCGATGCAAACGGTGAACCAAAATCTAATGTCTATGACCGAATATAACTGTATTAGAATTTATTAAATTTGCATCGCTGCGAAACCCTGATATGATTTCGATAACTCTGTTAGGAACATTTGGCGGAAAAAAAGAGTTTTAAAAGTACCATTATGGAGATAATCACAAAAAAATCGCGAAATAATGGGATACATGCTAAGCAATTTTCAACAGGGTTCCATGTAATTGCCTTTCAAACTATTTAGAAATTTAATTTTTCTTTCTATTGGAGAAATTTTCCTTTTAAAGTTAGCTGTTTTCTCTGGAATTTCATGATTTTGGAGTGTAGCAGGAGATGTAAACATAAGTTCATAATAAATAGTTCAGATAGTTTCCTGAATCTATATTCTTTATCTGATGGAAGAGTTAAAGGAAAAACACTAGTGATCTTATTCCAACACATATTTTTTGCTATCTGTGAGTTGAATAAATGAAAAAAGAGCAATTTTTAGAAACACACTTTTATTAGAATATTCATAAGAATTGTTATTTAATATTTTTTTCTATTTGTTAGTCTTAATTTTTTATACATTATTATAAATACTAGAAGTTTCTGCCCGTCTATAACGGGCTTTTAGCCTGCCAACAATATCTCGTATCTGATTGTCACATATTTATTAACGAAAGTTGTTGTAGAAAATCTCATGCACATTGGCAGAGTGTTTAAAAAAAAGCATGAAAAACAGAATTGATGAATCAATTGACACTAACTTTAGTTTTGCAAAATATATCAAAATTAATGACTAAAATCGGAATAAAACAAATAGTGATTCGCAATAGAATGCACCACTAATTAGAATCTTAAGAAAGAACACTTTTCCCGAAAACCAAGTTATTCTAAATTCATAGCACGAACTTTACTTTTAAAAATTACTTTCGTTTTGTCTAATTAAAATAATGCAAAATTAAATTCAAATCTTAAGAAAGAACTATTTTAAAAAAAACGAAAGTTACAAAATAAAAACATGCACCACGAATTCAAATCTTATGAAAGAACTATTTTATATGATTAACTAAATTTATATATAACTAACTATTTTTAATAGCTTAAAAAACAGAACTCATTTACCAATATTTAAATGAGAACTATAAAAGCAATTAGAAAGAAAACTCTAAAGATAACAAATAGCGCTTGGCAATAGAATGCGCCACAAATAACGAAAGCATTAATTATTAAGTGAATCAAGTAACTCATTTACCAGCACTCAAATTGGAACTAATTAAAAGCAAATAGTAAAAATTTTTAAAGATGCTTATCCTATATGCAATAGCGATATTCCGCTGATTAAAAAAACTTCTAAATGATCGGCGAACCGACAATACTATAATGAATCAACACAAACATTTAACGGATTTTTTTACCGCTCGTGAGTGAAGCAGCATAAATAAAAAATTAACTCCGCTCATAAAACCTGTTTAAATTAATTCAAAACAATGTATGCTAATTTATAGACGTAAACAGATCACTGAGTCTGAATCTCTTTCGCACGTAGCCACATGACCGTTACTTCCACGCCTGGCTTTTCTAATATAGATTATGAAATCTGGAATGCTTTTTTTTCAAATTCACAACTAGATGGCGCCGAGAGTTAACTACTAATTTACTTCTGCAAGTATTAGGATAATGTATGTCATCGACAATATACAAGTATTAAAAGTCTCAAATTACTAGCACATCGGATAGGGAGAGTAAAATCAATTACAAAGAAAATAACGAATCAAAAATAAAAATTATAAAAACCGGTGGAATTCTGTAGAAATAATAGGCTATTAAATAAATGGTGTTAGTTATATCTTTAATTACTATTTTATAGTTATATACTTGGAAATGCCACGGTTCATGTCATGGAAATAGACATTATTTCAAAATATGAATTTCTTTCTCTAAAATAAAATGAAATATCATCGAACTGATGAATGTAAATCTTACTAAAACTACATAAATAACATTTGTAAATGATATTATTAAGGTTTATTATGACATATGGCTTTGAGAATTATAAAAGTAAAAAATGGTTTGTTATTATAATGTTCAAAACATACAATTATCGAACTCTTAGTAAATTTATTATAATAAATCAGTAAGCTGATTAATAATGTAAGCAGGAACATAAAAGTATTAATAAATAAACTGTTAGATGTTAACATTGATTCACTGCATTAAATGCGAATGCGGCTGAAAATCGGTTTTGCATTACATTTACGGTGAATCTAAATTGTTATAATTGCTTTATTTGATGAATATTAGAATAATAATCTTGTGACATACAAAATACCAACAAAAGACATAAAACATTGCATGTTTTTACAAGAAAATATTCTGATTCTCAGAAAATATTCCAAAAATTTAACTTATTCTTTTACTCTCTTCATACTACCTTTAAAAATTTTATTTATTGATAATCCCTTTAGATTTGATTATTTTTTCAAGAGAACGGCATGATACAGAGCATCAAAATCTTGAAAAATAATGAAACTGTTTCACAAATGTACCTAAATTAAGAGAGTTAAGTCCACAAACTGTCTAACTCAACTCTAGTGTTAATTTCGCTAATATTTAATTCCCCCCTCCATATCGTCTTTTCTGTGTCGTTCTGAAAAAAGAAACACGTGTTTCTATTTCATTAAAATTGTGTTAACAAATAGGCAGATTTTTTCAGGAATGTTCTAAAGTTTGATTTATTTTCTTGACCTACTATTTCCGCTTCTCCGTTTAACGAGGGGACAAATATCCTTGTTTCACAAAATCATTTGATTTGCTACAATCTTTCTACTTTATATCATATACATATATATTTGTGTTTCTCAAACGGTTTCGATTCATAGTACCCATGCAGAATCTAGATTTTTCCAAAGCGCCTTCTGTAAAACAGTCAATAATTTTTGCGTAAGGCAGAAAAATAAATAATGAAAATCGTGTAATATCTCGCTGCTGCCCTGTGAGGAAGTCGAGGCTCCTGCGGAACACACTTTGGGAACAACTGATATACACTATTTGCAGAGGAGATATCACCTTTCCCCAGTGAACAGAGATGAGTTTTAAATATCCTTCCTATTAATGAATGTAAGCGTTCTCGTACAGAGCGTACAATTTCAGGAGATTTACTTCTTATGTGCAGTAAAACTTCTCTAAAGAGCCGTTACTGCATAGCAGTCACCCCTTTCAACGGCAACTTTTGTTTGGAGCGGAATGCTAGGTCCATAGACATACGGTTAAAATAGCCTCCATTAATAGCCACTCAAACCAATCTGACCAGCCAGGTTGGTCGTCCGTTCAATTTCAATGAAATACATTCATACTTTGTCTTTGGGTCTTTTATTAGGAGAAAAGGAAGGAAAGAAAGAACAAAAAATTCATACAGTCAAAAAGAATACTGAAAATCAGGCCAAAATTAATCCTTATCTTCCCGTCGCAAAGTGAAATGTGAACTTCGGCCTCTAACGGGGTTGAGTATTCAAGAATTAATTTGTTCCTGTCAGGTGCTGCTTTGGTCTCTGACAAAGAAGCCGTTGATATGGGTTGCACCCGTCAACAAATTAAACGTTCAGCTCAACAGATTTTATGAAAAATAGATGATATTATTGCCCATTTCTCTACAACTATGGACGAAATAATTTGGGATTTATTTTTCCAATACAAGAAAAAAAATTTAAAAAATACCTCCTTAAAAGCTGAAAGATCCAAACAAACACAAATTGCATCGTAAAAAAATCAGAAATTTTCGTATAAAGTATTTTCTTCTTTAGATAATTCATAACATTCAATTTATCAGAAAAAAAAGGCTTGTTTAAATAAGGATTTTGCACTTCCAAACATGAAACCCCATTAGAGCGGCCAAATTTCCTTGGAACGGGAAATGACCGCTGTATAGCGGTTTCACTATACTTCAGCTATTCGGTGGGAAAGTCGTATTTAAATAAATAGCGTTTAGGAAGAGTTGTTATTGTCATCATTGCTAACGTTTACAACCCAGTTGTAGAAAGTAGGAGAATTTAAAATTCTCGCATAAATATAATTTTTGAAAGATAGGAAATCGTACCATTTAACTGAACCAAGCGTAATAAGATCGTTAGATATAACTATACGAAAGCATTCAATCATACTACTAAAGCCTGATTCTTTAAAATCTTCTCTGTAACTTTTCATTTCGGTTTCTTTATAGCTAAATATGAAAAATAACAGATATAATATACTTTATATGTTAAAAAATAGGGAATATTCATAATAGAAGATTCTTAGTTGTAGATGCTCATTTCTACTGCGCCTTGCAGTTTCGAATATCAAAAGCGTATGAAATGAGCTTATGCAGATTTATTTCGTCACCTTTCATTTTCTTTCTTTTTATTGAAAGGAGAAATATTCGAAGAAAAGATATTGATTCAGATGAAGGCCATCAGAAATGGAAAAATTGCAGCTCATATGTGCATACGGAGATAGAATTGAGCACTTCATATTTCAGACCGTGTACTCTAACAAAAAGTAAATTGTGTAGGTTAACCATAAAGGACTTTTTTTAACGCTTCTAAAATCGCAAAAGTTTTTACGATTCCAATTGAATTCAAAGCACGGAATTCCAATGATTCATCGTAGTTTAGCTAAAATTTGCTCAGAGTTAAATCTCTGGGAAGGAAAACTTACCTATCCAAATATATATATTCTGTAAAATGATATGCTAAATGCCTGGGAAAATGCATATTTCATTAGGATTTTATTGTTCATTCGCGCTTTATTAAAAATCGATGTAGAACACTCCAAAGGACAATCATGTGTACATAGCTCACAAGTGTAAATGTGCAGAATTTAACATTTCACTTTATCTTATTACGAAGAAAAAAGATCTTATGCTCAAGCAATCGCGATAAGTGTTCATACTAGTTTAAATTATGTAATAATTAAGGATTTTTTACCTCTTGAAATGAAAAAAAGAAATCGAATAAGTATGAAGAGCTGGAAATAAAACCATGTCTAGGGTGAAACGAAACGTCCGACATTCTTAGTTGTGCTGAATGATTTAGTTTCTTCTTATACTGCAATTTCGATCAAAAAATAACAGAACGTTGGTATATAATTAAAAAATATCAATTCAAAAATATGTTGCCTGATTTTTTATTGCGAAGAATTCTGCACTGGTAGTTTAGTTATTCATTTCAGGCATAGAAATAGCTGATACAGGAAAGCGATGACTAACATGATTGTTTAAATCGAGTAATACACATTTGCAGACTAACATTAGATGATTACTCGAAATAATTTTGATTCGTAAAGTTTGTGTCGAATATATTAAAGGAGATGGAAATACCAGTAAATATCACTAAACTAGCAAACTACTTTGTTTGGAGCTCGGTTACAAAAGAAATTCGTGAATAAAATGTATTAAAACATATAAACACGCATTCGAAATATGTTCCATCACATCCTAATAAACTAATTAATAACATTGTTGAGAACACTGAATTAGAATAAATTCTTATGAAAACCGTGTCATCTATTCATTGAAAGCTTTAAGCGTAACAATGAACAAAAAAATTAATAAAAAAATTTGTATCAATGAATCAAATTGTTTGAACTTCTCAAATTGTAAATGATTGTAAGTAACTTTCTTTTAACCCTCTCACAGCGGATATCTCTCAAAACGGAAGTACATCAATGATTTACAACACTAGTCAATCATAATTTATCCCCATTGTGTCTACAAATTAGGATGGAGCATATTCCAAGCAAACAAAGAGCAAAATTGACTGCATTAAATATTCATTCAGTAATTCAAAAGTATCTTTACAATGGAAGCAATGCATTAATTTGAACTGTAATTTATAATGCGCTACAACAGCTGGTACTAATAGTGTTTCCTTTACTTTAATAGCGCTGAATTAATTTGTTCATGTAATCAATAGTTAGCGCTAACCATTTTGTTCCAAATATTCATTGTGAGACCTTGTTCGATGTTAGAAAGTTTCATTAACAGGGGTCTAAGCAGTTAAGAAAACGAATATTGCATGTCAATTGTAGAATTAAGAGTAAATTGAGGAGAATAAATACAACGAGATTAATTCTCTATAACTGATTTGATTTAATTTAGAATCCAAAGGAATGAAATATTACCTAAAATATTAGTGTAAGAATTATGAGTGTGTTATTGTAATTGTGACAAAAGTTTTGTTTTTAATTTTTAATGTACTTATTATTGGCTCATTTTGAAAATAATGATCCTCGGTAAGCAAGGATAAATTTTCTTTTTTGATTTTTTCAATAAAGTGTTCATTTGCTGCTAAATTTTATAGAAATTGTGTTGCATATTAGAAATTTACAAAACGGATATCCATTTTTCCAGAATTGATTCATGGCTTTTTCATATTGCTCCATCATACTTCTTTAATGTTTCATTCATTCGTTTTTGATTGGCAAAGTTATAATATATGGGTACTTAAATAGCGAAAATTCATTTTCTTCAATATTTTTACAGTGTAATAATTGGTAGTCGTGATTCTATTCTTAGAACGAGAGGCCGAATGTTTAGTTGAAGATAAGTAACTTTTATATGAATAGCATAATTGAAAAGTAATAACTTCTATATGAATAAAGATATAAGTAGCATGAATGAATGATGAATTATTTTTTAGAACCAAAAATTACCTTTGTTGTTTAGTTCTTCATTAAAAATCTTTCTACTCGTCTTTTAAATTCTTGATGATAACTTTTAAATAACACAACAAAATATTTCACTCTTCAAGCTTATAATAATGTAATAAACTATATTGTTAGCTCATGAAATGCATGAAACTAAAATTTATATTCACCTAATCTCGCATGATGAATATAGCAATATTCTAATGTAGAAGTGTTCTATATGTTCCTAAAAAATAATCATATGTTTTGAATATCATATCGATGGTGGTTAAAATAAAATCACAGCCATGCTTTTATTCTTAGTTATAATGCATTTTTTAAAAAAACATCGGAATGACATGTGTAATAAATCACAGGATAAAACTTTATTTATTTCTTCTATGCCAAGTATGAAGAGAAGAGAAAATTCTCACAATATGCGAAGACGTATTCTCCTTAAAACAAACAAAAAAAATGTAAATATTCGTGTATACTCCCTTGCTTGTTTATTTTCTGCCTCGAGGTGAATGCTCAACACAAAAGTTCAGCTTCTCTAGAACATATGTATTATTCAGAAGAATAATACATATGTATGTGAAAACGAATTCACATGATATGTAAAGAGGAAATATTCAAGTATTTTTAAATCTTTTAACAAAGTTTTAACAGTAACTCTTCATAGAGAGAATTCATACAGATCAAATGAATAAATGAATGTATAACATGTATAGGTGTTAATTCCTTTATGCATCAAATGCTGGTGTACAGTAAATATGACGCCAAATAAGATGACTTCGAAACTCGGATAGCTCTACAAATCCAGCAGTTCCCTAGTGATCTTTCTTCATTTCTGGCTTATACTGCCCTCCATATACGGCTTTGTTTCCTACTCTCACTTTGTTGCGTCTGTGATTCAGTGATGAAAATGAAAATCCGAATTTTGACTTTTCATATTATTTATCATGATTAAATGATATATTTAGATAGATATGACATTATATGTTATTTATATTATTTGCAAGACATTATTAAGACTACCCGGCACTTTCCATCCAAACAATTCCTTTCGTTTCTATGCCTGCCACGCAATCTAACTCTAATGGGGGAGGAAAGCGTTGCCATAAGATGCACAAAAGCGCCATCTGGGAAGAATGCGTAACACTCCCTACCTGAACTTACATTAGTTCACTTAACATATATTCCAAACAAAAAGCATATAAAGGAGAAATACAAATAATCTTAAATACAAAAATCAAACATTTCAATACAAGGTTTTCTTGCAATAATGGAAAAATTCAATGATTTAGATATATAAACATAAATAATTATATTATATATACCACAGAAAGAAATTAACATTTTGCATTTGAAGTAAACTTCCATAATTAAGGATTAATTTCAAGATTACTAGCAAGTTGTAGTGAGCGTTTTATATTCCCTTTAGAAGTTTTGATAAGAAGAGAACGAACTTTTCCGTCTCGTCCAGGATATAGTTCCAAAATCCTTCCCATCATCCACATATTTCTAGGATATGCTCATCATTTATCAAAACAATATCATTTACCTTAAATGAAATAATCTAACCTGGCTGTGTAGAGATATAAGCAAATTAAGTAAATATTCTTTACTCCACTTATACCAGAAAGGTTTCAAAAGTGTTTGCTGGTATTTAAACCTTTTTGCCAAAGAATTTCTATTTATGCTTAACTCCTCAATTTTAGGTTGTATAACAAGTGAAGACATTAATCTTTTCCCAACTAGAAAATGACAAGGAGTGAGTGGAGAAGGTTCGGAGGCTTCATTGTATAGATACGTGATAGGTCTAGAATTAATAATAGCTTCGATTTCTGAAAATATAGTTTCCAATTCCTTAATAGAAAGACATGATTTACCAATAATTTTCTGTAAGCAAGTTTTAATCGTACGTATCTGTCTCTCTCAGAAATCTCCCCACCATGGACTCCGTTCAACAATAAATTTCCAAGCAACACCTTTGGAAGAAAACACTTACTTAACTTCACGAATATTAATATATTTCCACTATTTTTTCAATTCACTATTTGCTTTTTTAAGTCTTCGCATTATCAGAATATAATACAGAACGTAAACCTCTACGGAGAAATCTATTTTCTGCCGCATCCTGCGATTTTCGCAAGATATTGTGTTTACTTAGAACTTTTACAGCGTTGAGTCGTATTAAACTAATAAAGCCTTGCACATAGATAACAATTCGCTTCGTTCAAACGTATTTGAACATGTTTGCGAACGTTGCATCTAATCATCGATTTAAAAAAACTCGGCAGTAAGAGGGTTAATATCATATCACATCTTCCTGTTGTCTCTGCACTACAGTATATGGTAGCTTTTACTGTAGTGGAAATTAAAGCTGTGGAATCAAGTGAATTTGTTACTGATTCCGAAATAGGCAATTCCAGTGCAAAGGACGGCGCCATATTAGAATACAGTGCGATTCAGGGCTTAGAAGAAACACCTAAACATGTTCGTACTTTAATTTCGCCTTCAACTAAAGTATGAAAATGAGAGAAACAACCACCTGATACTTGGTATCGATGTATTCGTATTTTAATAATTTTCCAACAAATAAAAACGATTATTGCTTTATTAAGGAGGGAAAAGGGATATATATATGTATATATATTACAAGTGTAACAAACTCCTGAAAACAAAATAGAAACTGTCTTTAAAATGAATAAGTAGGAATGTTCTAAAGATAAATAATCACTCATTTGTATTAGATATTTAAACCAATTATATCGTATGTGCAGCAGCAAAAAAAACAAAAATCTTAAGAAAATAAAGTAGTTAAAATTGTGCTTGAAAAAATATTCCGGGATATTATAAGTCATTACTATTTTGAGTCTATATTTATTACCATTTACCTACCCATTTTGAATATAAAAATTAAAATGAGTCCGTAAATATTATTATACTGATTTGCATGTCTACATATTCTTAAAAAGATGACAGAAAGAAAATGTTTCGAAGGATAGCGTTCTGAATTTAAAAAATTTCCTTAAAAATCCTAAAACGCATCCATATATTTTACGAATTCTGCATTTCTCTGAAATACTCCTTTCTCTTCAGCACATTTCATTTTCAATACAGGGTTGTCATAAATTATGGGACCCATTTCACAAATTAATAATAAAAAAGACTCATAGTGTTACAACTACTTTTTTTTTCAAAAATGATACCGCATTTTAAAATGTTTTTTTTCAGACAGGTAACGCGCCGTTCCAGCGGCTTAGGTGGTCGTAAATTATTGGACATCTCCATTTTTTAGAGCCATTTACTGCGAAATTATTAAAACTAGAAGAAAAATAAAAGCACGTATTTGTAGGGAATTTTACGGTCTTTAATTTGTTAAATCAGTCGTAATTCGAAAACTGAATTGTTTTCGAGATATTAAAGAAAATCTAAAAAAGGAATCAAGAAAACTCGCATCGGCTTCTGTTGATCGATAGCCATTGGGTATGGATTCTCCCGCTACAGCAAATTCAGAACGCCATAATGGTACGCCATCTACCTGAAATTTTTTTTTATTTGTTCTCTCAATTACAAGGAAAATCGGAGTTGTAAAATTATAAGTTCCTTTTTTATTAATTTTTGAAACGGGTCAAATAATTTATGGCCACCCTATATTTCAATTATTTACAGGAAATGTAGCACGTTAATTAAAACTAATAAACCTTTCCCTTTGACTTTTTCATTTCTGTCTGCATGCGTTTTATCCTGGCATATTTTACGTCAGTTACACGAATGCTAACCCCAATAATATGGCTTTATAACCTAAAATAGTAAACTAAATAGCAAATAGTAAACTAAAAAGAAAAAAAGTTATTGCAACAACATGCGATCCTTCTTTCCAGGCATAATTCTCTCGTTTTTCGACAACCAGACTATACGGTGAGGTAAAAACAGTACAAAGAGGCGGATCACAAAGAAATCAAACGACCAGAAAAGCAAATCAATTACAATAGGAAAACCAAGTCTTCCACCGCACAGAGGCGAAGACAGAACTTTTCAGAAAAAGAAGGAAAGAACTGAAACAAGATACGAGATGGAAAAATAAAAAAAAATGGCCTCATCATCCTCGACTTTGAACCACCAACAAAGGAAAAAGATACAAATATGTCTTCATGTCTGCAATAAATTACTTTTGCTGCCTTTCTTCATGCCTGGCATGAACCGCCGCCGGTTAAGTCTGCCTGCACATTATGCTCCACTGTCACAACCAAAGCTTCGAGGAGAAAAAAGCAACCCCGAATACTAAAGATTTTGTTTTATTTCATTTAAAAAGTCATGTCCGCTTAGGAGTTGAAGAGGGTAAACATATTATTCTGAAGAATTGAGTGATTTTGTTTCACATTTCCGGCCGTTCTCCTTTCTGTCATTGTTGTTGAGTGAATAAAAGATAGTGGGTGTGCATTTTATAAAAGTTTCCACCAGAAGGACTGTTGCTGACGTCTCGTCAAATGTTACTATATTCAGCGTAAAAAACAGTATAATATGTCCCACCGTTGACTTCTTTCTTGTCAAAAGCTATTATTCCTTCGAATCGTATTGTGCCAAAGTTTATAAAAATTTGCATTATTTATTTTTATTTCTTGCTTGCTTCCTCTCCTTCTTGATTCAAGGAAATGAAACGTCATATAAATCTGTCAGTTGACTAGCAAATTTATTTGTTTGATGTCATGAAATCGTCGTCATAAAATTCATAAATGCACATTTGTTTTGAGGCTCTTCGGCAACCAGAAACATATTTGAGGACAAAATGGGTATTTTGTTCAGTGTCCGTCTATTTCTCTAAGAATTTACATCCCCTTCATTCTTAACATTGAGGGTGAATCTGACGTGATGGTTCCATTCATGTGTCTATATTTATTACCATTATCTAAATTTTTATAATGTGTATATTTATCACCTTTATCTACACTTTAACAGTGTTTTCATTTATTATCATTACTTACATTATTTGCCATTTATTTTAGTCACATGAGAGAACCAGTTCCTAAAATTTATATTTAATTTTATTTGCATTATGCTTGTATCATTTTTACATCAATTTCTCTTTCATAATTGCTTTAATTTGTTTTATGATATTATTTTCTGGAAAATATTTTATCATTTATAATTTGATTTTAAACACAAGGAAGTTTGACTTCTATTTATTAGGCCCCAACTGATACAAAAATGTACAATTTCTTTCAATATAGGCAGTAAAACATTAAAATCAGATATATTGATTGTTAAGTCATAAGCTTATAAAAATATGAATCTTTTAACTTCCGTTATATTAAAACTGTTTTGAGCTAATAAAGTTTAAGAAAATACTAATAAAAATAATATTGTTTGTGAATTATCTCACTATTTGCCTTATAAATATAGTCATTTGCTATATAAATGTTCCCAAAAATATATTGTAATTAACTTTAATTTCAATATCAGGATATTCTTTTATTTTATCAAAAACATTGCTTAATTTTCCATTAGAAATTATGCGTTATTTAAGTTTATATTACAAAAATAATCCAGATTTTTAAACAAAGAATACCCTATATATCCACACACATTCATATCAAACATGAATTTATATAATTTCCTAACAAGCAGGAAAATCATGATCTTTGTTAAAAACTACCGTTTCGTACAAAATTAAGTTACGTTCAAAAAGTTTCATAACTTATTTTATTGCGGAAGAATGAGGGTAGATAGAACCTGTTTATTACCAGTACCTAAAGTACCCTGTGCAGTTATGCATTTTTTCCATCGTTCATGCAAAAATGTAAATGTGGATTGCGAGTCTCTTTTTGCCATATTCTCCAGTACTTTCGTTGCTACCCATTACATTTCTGCGGAATTCTAGAATCGTTACACCTTAAGCAATTCTCCATCCGAGGAAAAAGTAGCATGGGTAAGTAGTAAGGTAGTTGTGGGGGGTATAGAAATGTGATGTTTTGACAGATAATTTGACCTGTGAGCCGGCGCAGTAACGCTATGCATTACCCACGACATGGCCTTCCAAAGATCTGTTCACTTTCGTCTCATCGAATCATGCAAACGTTTAAGTGCTTTCACTGACTCTACGACCTACTGAGGGAATTCCTAGTGCAACCCCATTCCATTCGAAGATTTGAAAACTCAACATTTTTTTCCTGCGAAGGGAAGTTTCGAATTCTAGTCTATAATCATCAGCTATGCACGCACATGCGCTGTACGTATTTGAATCGGATTTTGATAATGCATCTAATGTCAGGTGATTCAAAGCCTCTACAATCGTGTCCAAATGTTTGTGGACAACAGTTACAGCTGATACAGCAGCTGATATTTACCAGCCATATTTGCGCCGTTATCGTATGATTGCCCTCGGCAGTTCTTAATGTCTAATCCTTCTTGTTCAATTTTCTTCAAAATTTCCTCCGAGAGTGCGCTCCAGTTTTGTCACTCACGGTAAAAAAGTCTATGAACCTTTCAGCAATTTCAGGAACATTTCCAACCACTCTCACGAACCTCAAAACCTGATACATTTGTTCAAGATGGCAACGTCAGGTCATAACAGCATAGTACTTGGCTTCCTTTACCTCTTCTCTGATTTGCTCTCTTATTTTGAAGAAATTCATTTTGAAATTTAGATGAAAAATATGTAACTTGACCCTTTCTACGGCGAAGGATATGTTCCCGATGTGGAGGGTGAAAATTTGATGCAAGTTCTATGGTATTCAAAAATTTACTACATCTTGGATCTGAAAAATCCAGTGTTTCGTTTGAACCTCGAAGAGGACTTCCTTGCTTGTCCAAATATAATATTACATAGGAGTTTATATCAAAATTTGATTTGTAGCATGAAACATAAATTTCAGTGTAATATTAGAATCAAATACATTGTAAAAAAGCTAAGTGTATGAAATATTATCAATAGTAAATGTATTTTTAATGCAGTTGTTCTCTAACTTTTTTAAGTCGGGGCGAATTTAAAATTCTACAAATAATTATAAGCGCACTATATACAAATTTCAGAGAAATCTGTTATAATAATTAAGTCAAATATAACAAAAAAATAAAGCGATGAAAAAAGATAAAATGAAACACACCTTAAGTTTATTCATTCTCGTGTTTATGAGAAACACCAGCCTGATGTTTCCTAGCGATTTATTCGTTGTTTGGGCATATATTTGGAAGGTACGCTCATTTTCTCATCAATACATTGAAGACTTCCTCTCACATAATGGTGGCGAGAGGGAAAAATCCTAATTCGTATAAATATGATGTTGAAAATTGCAGTAAAAAGTTTAAATTTTTTTCAGATATTGACGCATATTCTTCTTATGTGGAAAACCAAAAAGGTTTCAAGAGACAATTCCTTGTGTTTATTCATAAGGGGAGAAAAAAGCAACCAGAAAGGTTAGCTGTTTGCAATGAAAATTGTCTTTGAACTGGAAAACTGTTAACAAAAATAGTAAATATATTTGTTTTTATATCTGGACACATATTTCTCTCGAATACCACAGGGTACACCCGAAAATCTTCTAGGGCGGACTTTTCGAGAACCACTGCTTTAATGTGTACGTAATGTAGACAAAATTTGAAAGGACAACCACTTGTCCAGTGATAGTTTTGAAAAACTGATACTTAACAACGAAAACGAGCAGATTAATACCACTAACTTTCATTGGCCTTTTCTTTTAGCCACGATGACAAAAATGAGGAAGACAGATGACTTGATTTTTCTCTCTCTTTAGCTTTTTTACGGTTTTCAACGCCCGACAATTTTCTGAACATCTTTCGTTGAGTAGCAGAGTGAGGTAACGTTACGGAATAGTCTTCTACCGTTCGTTTCAAGATTTCCCCTTTTAAACGATTTTACTCGGTAAAGGGGTGATAGGGGTTGTAATATGAGCCCATTTTCGGAGTCCGGACAGGCGCAAACGTGGAAGGAAGCTGTAATGCGATGCGTTCCCACATCCCTACGAGAATCCATCAGTCACACCCCTCAGCGCGTCTCGTTGCTCGGGTTTTATCAACAGACGCATCTTAATTTTACGTAATTATTTAATAACATTACAACTGGTTTTGATTCCGGTCTAGAATTTAAACAGAAAATAAAAAAGTAAAACATAACTTTTTTAAAATTTTGTATGCTTTTTTTTTATTTTTTCCTAAATTTTTCACCTCCCCTGGGCTAGCGCCCCCTCCCCCCTCGTTTCGTCACTGTTGGAATTCCGCTGCTTCATCACAGTTTGAGTTGTGATAAATTTAGTGCAGTGTATACAGAATATTTGGGAAATAAAGTTAAGCAAAACAACATACAACCTCAATTTTTTCCGAGCAAATATCTCGGTAACGTGAAACGCTCAGATAAATACAGCTTTGTTTAGTTGCCTTTGACTTCTTTTTCTTTCATCATTTGATGTTTACCAAATCTGACAGAGTAAATATCCGTATCTCTGACTTGGATAGGTTTTTTAGAACTTTAATGGTTTTCAGTTCTTATTAAGACATAATTTTGAATAATAATATTCCCAATGTTTGATACGGATAGTATATGCTTTGTGTTGTTTATGTTTTCATCCCAATCATTTAGCAATCATTAAATAACTGTTAAATGATTGGGACGGGCAAAAGTAATGGAAAAACCATAAAAAGTAGCTTTATATTTACTCTATTAAGTGAAGTCCAATGAAAGAGGGTTGTTAGCTAAAGTTCAACGTTATGACGTAGTGGAATAGGATTTGCTTCTGCTGTTCAGAAAATAAGCATATGTATCCAGCCGTTAAATCGGCACATGCGGGAAAAGGGCAAATGTGTACTTCAAATTGTTACTTCAAGGATTATGCAAGGATTGTTCACGTCTGAAAGCTGGAACATTTCGTTGAGAAACCCTTTGGCGGATTGTGAGAAATGACTTGCGGTTGTGAGAATGGAAGTGGGACAGCTTCTAACACAAGTAAGACCTAAAAATAGATAAAGGCGTCATGTCTAAAGTCTCGAAAATGGTTTAAAGATACGGGTAATGTATGAAGACAACCAGGTCAAAATGAAAAACGGACCCGAACAAACTCTCGAGATTGCTTTTTTCGCAACGACTGATAAAAAATTAGGCAACTCACTGTAGAGTGTAAGGAAGTTTGCAGCGACTCAGGCAATTCTACTATATAAATATACTGTGTGCGACAGGTTGCATTACAGAGAGTCCTTAACGAAGAAATCCGTAGTCTGTCTCTCACTAACTTAACTGTGAAATGCACCCGGTTGAAGTCATGTTGAAATTCATCGTGCTTGGAGTACCTTGAACGAACATGATCATTATTGATTATCTCTTTTTTTCATTTCTGAGTGATTCTAGTTACGTTAAAATCTGGAGAAAGTGAAACACACGCAATAAGCCTACAAATGTCCATGAAATATATCGGTACAAAGGTGTTACGGATCATGCTACGGTTAAGCATAACTTTGAATGGCCGCAATGACTTACACTTTGTATAAATAAAACTATGAATATTGAAATATACAAATATGAGATTCTTAATTCTCATGTTTTTATGCTTTGGGGTGCAATCGGAGGAAAAACTTCATCCTCACTGCGCTGCAATAGCGGTCGATTATTTTGATGGCTGTTGAATCCGGCGTATGGAATGGCCCACATATTCCCCGGAATAAAATACGATAGAACATGTGTGGGACGCACTAGAACGTTTTTTCTATTGCGGCCCTCATCTATCTCTCTGCAAGAGATTCAATGTCCTATTCTCTGTGATTATATTTTATTACCTCAGGAAGTCTTGGGCAATCTAATATATAGCACAGGAAGTCACTGTAGAGCTCGAATTTCAATCACATATAATACTCTTTAATATATCTAAAACTTATAACACAAAATTTTCTTCATTCAACTTTATTTCTTTTTTCATATGGCATTTACTTTGTGAATACTTATATTATTTTTTGCAGAAATAGGCAATTAAGCATTTCGAAGATATGTCAGTCGTGAGAAAATAAACGTATTGTGCAATAGGGTGGGCCGAAAAAACCTTTTTTTCCATTTTCGATCATGGGTAGTACGGAAAAAGGTGCCATTAGTGGCACTAAGTTCACATAAACAATTTAAAGTGTATTGTAAAATTCCTTCATTTGCCTCAAATGCGTAGAAATTTCAGCAAAATTCTGTTTTTTTACGTTTTTAACAAATTTTGTCAAAATGTTGAAATATTGTATTTTGAGGTATTTACCTGTAATAATTATATGTTTCTCAAATGATCTGCATTTTTATATTAACTTTGTTCTTACTAAAAAAAACAATGATGCAGTTATTTCTTCACCGAGACCGGAACGAGGTGTCAGATGTCCCAAATATTGAGAACCAGGTTCAGACAACATCAAAGAATACACTTTTAATTTTTAGTCCATCTAGATTTTCTTCCTCCTGTATTTTTTTCCTTAGTTTCTTTTTCTCTCTGGGGATCTTATTCTTATCGACGACGAGATTCTTATCTTCCGTGACAAGTCCTGCGTCTTGCACGGCTGAAGCAATTAACGCCACATCCAGTGGCGGATTTTGTCAATATGAGGCCACAGGCGCAAAACTGACTTGAGGCTCCCTCCCTCTACTCAATGTCTCAAATTCGCCGTCGGCTTAGCCTTACGATGTGCGCAGAATAGATTTCGAGGCCCCCTCCCTTACCCAATGTCGCAACTTCGCCGTCGGCATGGCACTACAATTTACGTCCAACGCTGAATGGATTTTGAGGCCCCCTGGATTTTCAAGGCATGAGGCGAGCGCTTCTAACGCCTGTGCGGAAAACCGCCAATGGCCACATCTCTCTCTGATACACCAGTTCTAAATGCAGAAGATGCTGTATGAGAAAGGGAAATGCGTTTGCAAGTGTCTGGAGTTGATGTCCTTTCAAATTCTACTTCGTTCCAGTCGGATTCTTCAAAGCGGTCACATAATCAGTCTTCTGAAGATTTCAATAGCATAGTGGACTGAATGTCACTCGTTGAAGGGCCAGGCACAAAATTACTTGAACATGCAGCCCTTTTCATTTTCCTAGCAATGTTTTTGTAAGGGCTTTACTAGTTTGCTTGTCAACGTTTCCGATACACATTTCTCGAACAGTTCTTTGATCGTGCAGGAACGTAACCTCTCGTTTTGGAACTTTACGGCTCTTGTCATAGGTACAATAGTCCAAATCTTTCCATTTACAAGTTGAAATGTCAAAGCTAGTGGATTTAGCGTTTTGTACAAATTTTTCGCGGTTCTTCTTCTCTTTTATGCATTTACGATGAATTGATTTCTCCACCTATCGGATTTTTGTAATAGTCTTTAATTTTTCATTAACGGTTCGTTTGGAAACTACAGATATGGATGGATACCTTATCCAGATTGCCGTAACTTTTTCACCGACCGCTTTAAGAAGATCATCCACTGGTTGAAGATGAACATCACGATTTTCATTTCGCAACCAGTAGTAGTGGCGCATGATGTCAGTATAAGTTGGTAACTGTATCTCTTTTAATTCGCATGGTGCTCCATACAAATTAATATTTACACTACTGCGTGTCTTATGAGGCTCGTCTCTAGCCATTGGTAAAATCGCCTTCATAAAGGCGCTCAAAGCACAATAATAGAAAGTTAAAAATGAAACAAAAGTACTATATCGCACGAGGCAAGTACTATATCGCACGAGACAAGTACTATACCGCATAACCCCCTCTCCCACCCCATCGTTTGCAGACTTCTAGCCGCCTACGCTTCGCCAAAATAATGGCACATCACTGAGAAGAAAGAAATGAAGTAAGAAAAGGACAGAAAAAGACAGATCGTTCTATATTGAAACAAAATACTTTTCCCATTTATATTGCGAGAAAGCAAGAATTTAATATAATAAAAAGCTAACTTATAACGCATAACGCATCTAAAAAAATGAAATGCAGAACATTTGACACACTATAGAATTATTACAGGTAAATAAGGTAAATACTTGATAAAGTTTGTTGAAAACGTAAAAAAACAGAATTTTGCTGAAATTTCTACGCATTTGCGGCAAATGAAGGAATTTTCCTACACACTTCAAATTTTTTATGTGAACTTGGTGCCACTAATGGCACCTTTTCATCACTACCCATCATAGATAATAGAATTTTTTTTTTTACAAATTTTGTTTAAAAAAATCAAAAACAGCAATTGGCCGAAATTTCTACCCATTTGCGGCAAATCAAAAAATTGTCCTACAAGCTTCAAATTTTTTATGTGCATTTTGTGCCACCAATGGCACCTTTTCCGCACTACGCATTATCGAAAATAGAAAAAAAGGTTTTTTTCTGCCCACTCTATTGTGCAAGTTCGAAGTTCATAATCGCTAAATCCTTCAAGTTTTTATAAAGTTGCTTCGATTTTTCTCGGCTGTGTTGCCACTAGATCTCTAAACTTGGTGTTATTTAATATTTCCCCAATTATTGTATTCATTAAAATGCATTGGATCATATCATAAAAATATTATATAAGAATTATAGAATACTAAGTTATGTTTCTGTTGATTGAAAAACATATGTAGATTATATAACTCATTAAATGACAGATGCATGCTTCATTAAGTATATCGTATTAAGCTATATCGTGCATAGTACGCACGAACGTTTCAAAGCAATCATATTCCATATGAAAAATTTTAGCACACGTTGCTAGCAATATTTGCAACATTATGATAATTTATATATTTTGTTATATTTGCGTAATACTTATTAATGAAATAAATGCATTTACAAAACAAAACTTATTTAATCATCCTTTATTGATAGAAATTATGCATGTATGAACTGCATTCATTAAACGCAATTAAATAAGTAGTTAAATATTCCATGAAATCGTAAATATAACTATGAAAAACAAAACATTTATCACCAAAATCCTAAAGTATTTGGCAAATCAAACTACATGCTAGTATTTATGACAGTGCAGAGCTAACAAATATATATGAAAATAGATAATTTTGAATTTTACACATTTACAAGAGGAAGGTCAGTGCAAGAAAAACTATAGAAATTATCACACGAAAGAATCACTGAAATCGATATTTAAGAAGGACTTTAAAAATTATATCGTAGATAAGTATGAATTTAATTTTAAAAACTGACAATATATAAACATTAAATCTTGTGGAGAACTGAGTTTGTCAGAACTTTCTTCCGAAGTAATGGCAACGGCCCGATTGTATTTTGTTAAAGATGCCTGGCAACTGGAGATGTTGGTAATACGGAAGACCGCGTTGTTAACTTTGAGATGAGATTGTACAAATATATTCTGTAAATATCCTATTCATGTTTAAATAAAAGTGTTTTGTTTGCGCCAAAGTCTACACTTTTCACGATAAGATTTACCATAAATCTATATATTAATACGTGAAGAAACACTTTGCATCCCTTTCTAAGCACATTGCGCGCACGGAGGAGTGTGGGATTTGACACAGTTAAAGTTCATATGAGAAAGAGTGCAGAAAGATAAAATTTATGTACTATATATTAATACGTGAAGAAAACACTTTGCACCCCTTTTTAAGCACATTGCGCGCACGGAGGAGTGTGGGATTTGACATAGTTAAAGTTCATATGGAGAAGGAGTGCAGAAAGATAAAATCTATATATACTGTCGAACCTCAATATAGCGAACCCGGGATATAACGAACCCTCGGTTACAGCGAACCTTTCACATGGTCCCAACTGAAGCCCTATGTTAATAATGTATTTTCATACGTTTACAACGAACAGCAAACGCTAGAGACTCGGTTATAGCGAACTGAAAATTTCAAACTTTTCACTTGCCCAAAGAGACATTATTTACTAATTGTGCTCAAGTCAACCCAACTTCTACAAGAGTTACCCCATTTGCATGAAATACTCTGGTTTAGAGCCCACATTCCTCGCCTATTGTACCCTTGTTAGAGTCACTGCTAACATCATAAGTGGGACAAAGGAACAACAGTCAAGGCTCTTTACAGTTTCTATCTCCCCTCCTTCCCCCCGGTGGACACCTGGCCTAGTGTCAACCAGGGAAGGGGGGGACTTTCTAGTCAGACGACCTAGGAGCAATCACGTGTTTTCTCTGCCATTTTGTTTAATTGCTTAGCATATCATTCTGTGAACTTTGCAGTGATCATGGCTAACGTTGGCAAGCGAAAAGCTTTTTCTATCGGAGCAGAAAAGCACGGAGTGAATGTTTTTTCGCAAAATGAAATCGAACATTTCGAATGTTGTGACGACGATGTCATTAAATCTGGAGAAGTGTGTAAGGAAGATATCGTGGCATTAGTAAATGAAAAAATAACTCTATTGTAGATTCGCCTTCAGATATGGAGGAAGAACAAGACGAACCATGGCCTTCAATTGCAGATGCAAAAACGTTTTGAACAGAAAACATCCACGAACATGTTGTGAACCTGTTTAAAATAGAGGATAAAAAAATTGACGAGTTGTTTATAAAATCGAAAACTTTTCAACAAATAACATCTTTTACCAATGTAGTGGATTAGCAAATAAGTAAAAAAGGTTAGTTTGTTTATTATTGAGTATATTATTTAATACTTGGTTTGTCCCTAATTACTAATGAAAATATTATGTTATTAAAAAGTTTATTATAGAGGTAGTATCTTAGCATGTTAGGTTTTTTTTTTTTTTTTTTTTTTTTGCAAATACGGATACAGCGAACCTCGGTTAAAACGAACTTCTGAGTCGGTCCGTTGAGGGTTCGTTATAACGGGGTTTGACTGTATAAAACGCTAAGGCGGAAAAGGAAATAGCGGGAAAAAGGGGTTAATTTCTCTTTTGTCGATGACAACGTCTGTTACCAAACAAAACCGGAAATCCGCCATGTTAGGCATAACGCATAGGAATAGCCTGTTACTATATTCGTTGCGGTGTAAAATAACTTTTTCTTTAAAAAAATGAGTTTAAGACACAATATTTCTTTCAATATATAGAAACTTTGGATGAAATGATTTAAAAGAGATTATTTAGAAATGAAGGAGATGGCTTACGAGAGCCAGAGAACGTTCAGGTCAAAATCAAGATAATTTAAGTCAGATTCGTCTAAAAAAAGTTTGAATCAAAAACTTGCAAATAAATTTTATCAAACCTTCCCCTCAATCTAAAATTCAGTAATCTTTAAAATTATGTTCTACATTTTATTATTTAATTTAGAATTCATTATTATAAATATAAGTTTTTTAACAATTTCTTCTTAAATTCATAAGCAGATGGCGCCACTGGCTTAACAGAATGATCTGTAAACATAACAGTCTATCCGTTACTATTGTACCTTCAACTGATGTTTCATCTGCCCGTGTACTACCTGGAAATAACGTTTTATGTGTCCATGTAATACCTGCAAATAACGTTCTATTCTATCGCACCGTGCCTACAAATAACGTTCTATTCTATCCCAAAGTGCCTACAAATAACGTTCTATTCTATCACACAGTGCCTACAAATAACGTTTTATTCGAACGCATCGTACCTTCAAATAAGGTAAGCTAAGGTTCAGGGCCAAAAAATTTTATTCCTTCTTGATTACGGTAAAAGCATTAAAAGGAAACAGCTTAAGACTTTTATTTATTAATAATATTGTCTTTTTTTATGTTCATAGTGCTAAGATGTCACAAGACAACCTCTTTATTAATAATAATAAATATAATTTGTTTTTAGAATTAATTTTTAGAATAATTATATTTGTTTTAATTTTGCAACTCTTATTTGTTTATTTATGCACTTTAATAATTTTCTTTGAACGCTTTATTTGAAGAAAAATATCTTTTTTGAGGCTAAAAAAATTTATTCTGTGCTGATTTAAGTTAAAGCATCAGAAGCAAAATAAAGCTGATTCATTTATATTGTACATAAAGATTTTAAAATAATTGTCCTAGGACATGCAGTGTCTTCACTGTGGCTAGTGAAGCGAGCAGGGTTTAAGTAGCAAACCTGGGAGGATTGCAACGCAATTCTCCGGGGGGTTGGCGAGCTTTAGCGAGCAGGGGGCAGAGCCCCCTAGTTTATGTATAATATGTGTTACAATTACATTAAATGAAATAAAATAAAACATTCATTGTTTACGTTCATACACTCATTGCGCGCATGGAGGAGTGTGAGATTTGACATAGTTAAAGTTCATATGGAGAAGAAGTGCAGAAAGATAAAATTTATGCATAATATATGTTACAAATACATTAAATTAAATAAAATAAAACATTCATTGTGTTTACGATCATACACTGTAAAAAATTAGCGGAGTAAATGCAGAGTGAATTTGGAGTGGATGCGGAGTGGATGATTTGTAATTGATTTAATCCCCCAGCAGTGAAATCCACTCCAAGAGGGTGTTTATTTAGATTATTTATAAGTGAAATACAAAAATATTAGTGAAATACAAAAGGCGGATGATTTAAATCTGTCAATGTCAAACAGTAGCACAGAGTAGAAATTTTCTCTAAGGAATTTACATATAGTATATATTACTAATACATTGAATTAAATTAAATAAAATATTCATTGTTTACGTTCATACTGAATGTCAAACACATAAAAGTCTGTGGTCAAAACAACTATTGTATAAAAATTATAATACACGAATTACTTTTTCTGATTTGAAACGTTTTTAATTAAAATGAGAATATCAATTGAACCGGACGATTTTTAAAAACAGTAGTTTTCTCCATATATTATTATTTGTTATATAGGTACTTCAAATTTTGTTAAAAATACTAAAGTAAAAGAAAATTTTTAATGAATATTTTGAAACAATTAAATTAACTAGTTAATTATTCATTAATTCAAAGCATGAAAATAAATCAAATAAATTCTTGGTCCTGATATAAATTGTTCATCGCCTACTTTTAAAATTTTCTATTAGCATTCGTCCAGAATTCTGTTAATGTATTCTGGCAACAGTTCTTCGTATTATTCTTGTTCTTAAACGATAAATAATACTGTTGCGAATTCAGTATAAAATTAATTTTGAGAAAATATTAAAATGAGAGAAACAAATTTATGAAAATGAAATTTTTTTCACTGAAAAGCTAATATTTTAAAATTTAATATGGTATAAAAATAGTTTCGTGGAATAATATTTTCCAAAGATATCACGGATAAACGCCTTTCTTAATTTTTAATTAACTGAAATTTTAAGCAACTTTTAGGCTTTGAAAAGTTGAAGGTGACCTTCCTCTTCTCTTAAATAAAAAGTGTGCAAAGTTTGGTTGAAATCAGTCCAGTGGTTTGGGAGGAGATGTGGAACATACATACATAGCCACAATGACTTTTATTTAAATTAAGATATAGATTAAGATGGCTGACAAATGCTATGAGCCATAAAATGTTTTAGTGAAAATTTTGTCACAATTAATTAAATATTAAATTTCAATTAAATAAATATTAAATTTTAATTAATCAAATAGTTAATTTGGTAATTAGTTAATTTGACAAATTACTTTAATTTGACAAATTACTTTAATTTGACAAATTACTTTAATTTGATATTTAACTAAACATGGCGGCACCAAGATTTGTTCAATAAATTTAATATAAAATAGCCAAAAAAGATAGATATAAGAGTTCTCTTTATCCTTTTTGATATTGAAAACCATCTCCTTAACTTTAAAATTGTTTTGGGATTTTCTGCCTGAGTATTTGCTTTTAACTGTGGATGGAGATTCAAATTTACTCTTCAAAATAGCTGTTTTCGTATCCTATGCTTTAAACACACGTATTTAATTCGCCACTCACAATGTTTAATAATTTTCATTCTCTTATGTGTTAAGAATTAAGTGATTATTATCTCTGTAACCAGGGAATTCTCTAAATGAGCCCATTAGAGTAATGTTTAATATCATGTGATTTTAGCATATAACAAAGTAATCTTCGCACAATTATATGGTAACCTAGATAAAATAAATTAATTTTTATATATAGAGTCTTTCTTCATTCGTGTTAAGTGTCAATTTTCTGTTACTGTTTCAGATTGTCTGGATTAATGTTATCTTGGGGATATTTGCACCACTGGGATGTTTATTCTTTATGACTCCTGCTTGTTGAATGATTATGTTTTGGGGAATAAAAGAAATTTTAGCAATGTAGTGACCAATAAATCTAGCATAAACATTTGAGTAAAATGATAAAACCTTGATATAGTAAAAAATTAAATGTCAAGAAAACAGAATCACAGCGTAAATATTGCAATGTGTAGAAACAATAAAGTCATTGGCTATGTCTGTATTGATCAATATGTAATATTTCATGACTTTTGTAAGATTAACGTAAAGGAATCTACCTTCGCCTCCCAGCTTGCCGAAAGGGATTTTTTATATTTCAAAGCTGTAATGAGAAACAGAAGAATAAATTTAAACCTTTAAATTTCATTATTATTTATATTATAATCTCAGTATTATTTTTCACTTTCTTATCTTAAATAAAACTAAATTCTTAAAGTGGAATGAGATAAACTCCTTTAAATTACTGTAATACTGTTGCAACTATGTCTTAATCTTTTCCTTAAATAAAAGAATTTAAATTCAACATACGTTAACGAGTCCTACAAGAAGACTACCGGAAAAAATAATATTTTTAATCTGCTTTATATAAAAAAAATAATCTGTGTAAATGCAAGCATTCATACTATTTATTTTACTTTCTTTTAAAGCAAGAAACACAGGAATGCAGACAGGCTTTCATAAACTTGCTTTCGTCTTCTTGTTATAAATAGCAATAAAAAAACGCGCCTTGTCATATTTTTTCACATATTCTCTTAATAAGTATGCCCTTATGTAAGGTTAGTTTAGCTATATTTAGAGCCCCGATTTCAAGCAACACGAGAGCTATGCTGGGACGGATCTAGTAATTTTGAACCGCTGTCAGATGACGAGGACGAAAGATGATATGGGACTCCACTCCTCAAACTTCCGCACCACACCAGCGGGATGACGTTTGATCCCCTGTGTAGGATTCAGCGGGCAACAGGCTCACATACACGACGGATCTTTGATGGAATCGGATTTCGAGCCTGAAGCCCGGCGGCCAGGAGATGGGGCCTATAACACTAGGCCACTGCGCCCCCATCTAAGTAAGGATGAGAGTGATGGGAAAATTAAAATTTTATAATCAGATTTCAAAATATATTTTTAGAAAGCATATTACTTGATAATTTTATACTATACAGTCACTTGTTTGAAAAAAATACATTCTATACTCGATATGACCATCATCGGAGAAATATAATTCTGCCCTCGGTTTCTTTGATTTCTCTTACATGTCAGGCGTTTACGCACTTTCAACTTTATACAGGTTCTCAAATATTTAATGAAAATATGTCACATTTGTGCTATATGAAAGCTATTAAATATGTTAAATCACGCGCCATCTTATACTGACATCTGCAAGAAGGTCACGTTCCCACTGGACGACTTCATTTTTAAAGATCCGAACATGAATTTTCATGTATCTTGATTTTTTACGTGAAAGTTTCTTCTGCTAAAACACTAATATTGAATATGTATAATTTCTGGTGAAAATTTTTTTACGAGAATTTAATATGATTTCAAAATGATGTAAAGCATGTTTAACTTTTAACACAAAATAAAGAATTACGTTTTTAAATTCTGTATTAGGATTCTACGGATCTGAAGAGATTTAATAGCATTTCAATGGATGAAGAGATTTAATAGCAAGTTGTTCCGCACTATTTTATTACCGGCGCAGTTGTAAACTGCAAAAATCAGAAAATGAAGTAGTGATCCTGCAAATTTTGTTGGGAGTTGAGATGATTCTGGGACCTAGAGTGGTATTTATTTATGTTACTCTCGAAATAAAAATGAAAATAAAATATGTATGAAAATGATATATCCATGAAAGAAAAAAAACATTTAATTTGTTTAGCTTTCTCTGAAGCATACATAGTAATACTTATATTATAGCCCACTCGCTTATTATTTTATTTAAAACATTAATGATTTTTATTTTAATGCGTAGCAGGGACATATATTGTTAATAAAGCGCAAAATAATTTAAGAAATTTAGAAAATTATTGCAAAACAGATAATTTATTGCATACTGCTAGACTAACTTCATGCATTTTTAGCAGTTTTAATTATAATTTTTTTGCTAGAAGGTATGCAGTATTTTATATTTATAACATTAAACCGTTTTAATAAATAAAATAGCTTTTCAGTGACATTTACCCATATAGTCCCAACAGATTAGTAAACATTGAAAAAATTCAAAAAGTAAAGAAGAGTATAATCATATATAATCACACACAGTAAAGGAATTGAAAGGTCAATTTAACTCACAAATTTTAAGAATATTAATAGGTTTTCATTTTCATTTCAAAATTGATTTTGATTGATTGATTTTGATGCAGCTTCCTAAATGAAAATAAAGAGGATATTTTAGAGGTAATCTAATTTCTCCAGGAAAAGTAAATTTGAAACACAGAAAAAAACTTATTGGCAAAGAAAGAAAAAACGTGATCGCGTATACTCTGGGCATTATCGTCTCTCACCCCGCCAAACACAATCCAGTGAAGTACAGACGACACAGACAAGACGAATCTCAACGAAATCATTTAGGTCCTACAAAAATGAAGTGGAATTGGAAATAGCCGAGTCAGAGTTTACCTAGAAGCGAAAATTGAATTTTACAGAAATGAAAAAAAAAACGCAAAACGAAAAGATTAAAAGAAAATCCTTGTGTCCTTCGTCTTTTGAACCAAAAACTAGGAAAGACAGAATAAACCTTTAAGCAATATTCTTAACTGAACGTAGAAGTACAACAG
>BGPR01001092.1:46495-96034 GCA_013235015.1 Araneus ventricosus | reverse complement strand
TATATTGCATTTTACAGTTTTTAGAAGGAAAACTGAAAATTGTCATGTTAACCACTAAAAAACTGATTTTAGACAAAATTTGCCCAAAAACCCAATCTAAGGCCTGATAAACATTGTAACTGAAAGTTACTTAAAAAACAGTGAGCGAAAGAAACAAAACAAACGTGGATGCATAAAATTATGTACGTAGCTGGGACACGAAGCAAAATCAGAAATCAACGTCACATTAAATATATATAGATATAAATAACATTTTCTTAAAAGGTACAAATAAATAAGTCAACATACCTGTCGTAGCTCTAGTCCTGTTTGTGGCAGACGTATATAATTCGGCCGCAACGATGCAAGAGCTTTGGAGACATCGTTAATGGCTCTGGAAGCAGAAGACTGGCTTACTTTCGCTAAATCTCCCAGTACTAGCTGAAAAGATCCAGTTGCATAATATCGCAAAGCTATCAAAACTTTTTCAGTACTTGACAGAGCGTAATTTTTTTCTGATGGAGCTGAAAGCGTATCATCCAGCATTTGAATCAATGATTCGGCTGTATCTTTATTTAAACGATAACGCGATCGAAAGGATACATTATCCATACAATCCAAATCATTCGCTCTATCTGGATGCACAGATCTCATCCTTCTTTCGATTATTTCTAAAATTTCTAAACTTTCAATATCGTCTAAATACGACAAATCGTCGTCTGTCATGTTTGTTTTGATAGAAGGTAGAAGAAAATAGCGCATGCGTAGAACGAAAATCCGTGGATTATCAATGTTAATCCTCCGATTTCTGAGGATCAAAAACAGGGTGTTAAAATAGCCGGTGATCTCGGGATTTTCGTTGGAGAATACGGATTTTCATATGATCAAGGGATTAACATTGATTCGAGGTTTAATCCGAGTGTTAAAGAGTTGGTGAATACGGGCCGTAGAGTGACTTTCTTTCGTGGTGATGTCTTGATTTCAAGAAAGTAAATATGTTATTCCTAAGAGCTGCATAATCTTTTTTACGTTTTCTTTTTTCTCTCACTCTCTTCTTTTAATACTCTTAAGTGAAAAACTAACGGCGGACATTTTTTTTAAGTTTCGATGTGGAAGGCTGCTGGTGACTTTCCAAATGTATTTAAATTTAAAGTAAAAAGACACCCAACTTATTACGCTATTTTCTCGTTTTTGGTCTAAAAATCCCTTCAATCCCGTTTGGCATTTATTTTCCCCATTTTTAAAGCTTTTGATAGCATTTTGTTGCTTGTTCGGTGCACCATTACGATTTTATGAAATAATGTCAGAGAAATCTGAGTAATTGAAAGCGAGCTTATATATTTGGTATCGCGAAACAGATGTTGTAAAATTAAGACATATCCATGATTTTTGAGTTGAAGAAATAAATTTCCCATTGAGGACAGCATCTGTTGCTAGAGAATTCAAATTGCATATAATTTTGTTTCCGTTCTTTAGTTCAGTAACTTTATGACTGATTTTTTTATTAAAAATTATTTCTCTACACATGGCAGTTAAATGTATATGCCTCGAAAATTTTGAGGATTCTACATTAAAAATTAAATATATTTCAGAAAATGTAAAAATGCGATCATTGTACAGAATAATGGAAAAAATAGCTTTTCTTCGTAATGCTCATTCAGTTTCTGTATTATGGTTCATTAAAATACATTTTCTTAGGAAATATTTCTTCAATCGAAATTTACTTTTAACATGAATAATCTTTCTCTGAATTGTTTAGTTAAATCGTCATGAAAATTTCGTTTTGTTGGTATAGAATTAAAAATAATTAAATCATGAAGAAGGAATTCTTAAGTCACAAGTACAAAGAAATATATTTTTATCCTTAACTGGAGGTAGTTGCGAAATCAGGTATCAAAGAACATTTTATGAAATACATTAAGAACAATTTATAAAGTTCACTATTAAAAACGATACCGAAGTAATTGTAGTTTCCCGTAAAATTTGAGACAATCGAAACACATTATAACACGCTATGGGTTTTTAGATGGGTACGGTTTTTCAAACAGTTTTCGTATAGAAACAAAATCTGAAAAAATCAATCGATCAACTAAAAATTAAGCTGTCAAAACATTAATTTAGTTTTATTTGCGTCCCGTTTTGAAGCAACACGAGGGCTACTTTGGGACGGATCTCGTAATTTTGAACCGCGGTCAGATGACGAGGACGACCCCTGAGCTGGCAACCCCTCTCCAAACTTCCGCACCACACCACACCAGCAGGAGAGCATTTGGCCCCGTCGTACACCAGACCCGCTTACACAGCGATTCTTCAGTGGAATCGGGTTTCGAAACTGGAACCCTCCGGTCCCGAGGTCGAGACCTTACCACCTGGCCACCACGGCTCTTCTGAAAACATTGAAATATTGTAAATTCATTAAGAATACTAGGCTGTTCATAATATTAAAACTCTATTACATCAAGAAGTGAGTGAAAATTCGATGATTAAATTTCATTGCTTCCAAAATGAAACAAGTCGAGTTAAATAAAAGTGCTTAAAAATTCCTAGAAATATATTCTTTCGATTTTTATTGTCATTTCTACCGTATAGTTCAATTCCAGTAACTCGGAACTCATGTAGATTCCGATCTCTGCAGTTTCGTTTCTCAGCTGAAGGAAATAACAAAGCACCAGGAAAAGAAACCGCCCCAAAGAGCAGAATGCAAAAATTGCGGTCTAAATAAATCAATAGGCTGAGCAGGAAATCATCACTTCATATTTCGTACTTGCAAAAAATAAACTGCAACAACCAACCTAAATGGATTTTTTACTACTTCTTCAATCACAAAACTTATTTTCGCATTTCTATTAGAATTCGACGGGCTGAGTTTCCATGATTCAGCGCGTTGTGTGCTCAATTTAGTTTAACATAGCACTTTAGCTAATGAAAGACATATTTATGAACCTATTTTGATTTGGTTATTAAGTCGGAAATGTTGAATACCTTGATAATTGTGACTTTACCTGAATGCATAAGTTATTGTTTTAGTTCTAAACATGAATTGTTTTAAAAATTAGTTACACATGGGTATTTAGTAACATTTTAAAGCATTTTTTACTTTAGAGATTTGTTTATTTATTGCCTGATGATCTATTTTATTTTTATCTTATGTTTATTTATTATCTATGATCTCTAATGTTTAAATGTCAAAAAATAGTAAATATCTTCCCTCTTGTTTAAAATGTTGTTACCCTTATATTTAAATAATATCAATATAAGATCAAATAATCAAGGAATCGACTCTCTATGTAATATTTTCTTTTGACCAAAGAGCATATGAACAACGGAGTCCTTTACAAGATAAATAATTTCATAATTTTCTATTTATTTGTCATCCGCTGATCATGAATTTTGTGACTATTTTATCGAGAGAACATAAATAAAATTTAGTCATATTAAAGTTATTAATTCTCTATTGGAAACAATTTCTAAACAAAACTTTTCAAAGAGTTTGGGAAATTTGAAAACAATTTGAGCTTTATTTTTGCATGAAACGTATCTTATAACATTCACTCTTTCAAAAAACATACTGAATAATAACATTTAAACGAAAATACATTGCACCGTCAATTGTGAACGAGACCAGAAGCTAAATAAAATAACAATTCTGTTTTCACCCAATATTTTTTTGAACCAAAATAATGATCAGATAGTCTTGAATGACTTGTTCTAGCTCAATTTCGTGACTTCAGATAAGTGGGTGTGCTCATCATTTCACAAGCATCCAAGTTATCATACAGGAAAATGATGAATAAAAGTTTTATACAGACCGATAAAAAATATAAGCCTAAGAAATGATTTTTACCGACCGAAATCTATTGAATAGTGGAATATGGTGCAAGATATCTCGCGTTGTATTTTTCTACGTTTGACGAGACGTCACAAGCAATCTTCCTCATCTTAACCTTTAAAAAAGCACGCCTATCGACTGTTATTGACTCAACAACGATAACAGGAGAAAGAAGGAGAGCGATGGGACATCAAGTAAAAAAAAAAATCAAGTAACTCTTCGGAATAACAGGTTTACGTTTTAAAACTCGAAAGAAAAGGCCGTAAAGAAGTTACCGACTCCACTTTCGACTTCGCAATTGAAATTGGAAGAAAACAGAATAATCACTATTTGAAGCTGTCTTTTTCTCCTCGGAGCTTTGGTTGTGACAGAGGAGCATAAAGTACTGGCAGAAGTAATCGGTGGCGGTCCATGCCTGACATGGATAGGGGAGAGGGAAAATAATTTATTGCAAACGTAAAGGCATTTTTTTTGTATGTCATTCTCCTTTTTTTTTACTTTTGAGCGGATGGATAAGATGAAATATGCTATTTTTTCATCTCGTTTCTTATTTATTTCGTATTTTTCGCTTTTTCTGAAAATTTTTGTTTTCGTTTCCTTGTGGTTGATGACTTTGCTATTTTGTCTTGCACTTGATTTCTTTTTCTGATTGCTTGATTTTGTTGTGACCCGACTCCTCAGTATTATTTGCACTTCACTGGAGTTTTCCAATCTGGAGAAGAGAGAAGATTACAGCCTGGAATATATGCTCCTATTTCATTTATTTACTTATTATTATTATCATTTTGCTTTGTCAATTCTTATTTTTCATTTATTCTTTTAATTTTACCATTTTTGCCAAACTATAACGACGGCGGAAGATGCCATTTATTTTAGTCAAAACATACAAAATGAAAATGAAAGAAGGAGAATTAGACGTGGTGTCTGCTCTTATGGTGGCTCAATAACTAATTTCTAAACCACTAGAGATAGGCATATAATTCCAATTAGAAAAAATGTTTCAATTGAGGGAAAGAATTATTCTTTATGATGTGTGAGTAAATAACTATATTTTTGAAAAAGTTACGAATTTTAACTTTTTGTACTGTCCCCGGGTCCTATCAGTCATATTTAGTAAAATATTCTTCACACACTAACATTTTAAACAAAAAAATTTCCAGACTTCTACGATTAACACCGACCGAGTTATAAAGATTTGAATTTCGTGATTTTTAAACAATCAGCGGCCTCGTCAAGCAAGTGCTGCGAATTGATTGGCGAATCGTCTTCAAGACGACTATTGAAATGGTGTAAAGTGGTCTGAGTCAGCCATATTCAAAGCTCCATAACTCGGTCAGTTTTAGTCGCAGAAGAGGGGACTTTTTTGTTTAAAATGTTAGAGTGTCAAAAATATTTCATTAAATCTGATTGATAGGACCGGGGGAGTGCATAAAAAGTTAGATTTCGTAATTTTATTAGGAATATATTTATTCACTCAAAAAACATATATTATAAATCTTCTCCTCATTTAAAGCATCTTTCCAATTAGAACTATACGCCTATCTCTAGTGGTTAAGAAATTAGCTATTGGCCACGATAAGAGTAGACACCCCGCATATTTATTGAAGGGGAAAATAAATTTGATTAACTGTTCTTTTCATTTGCGCCGTGTGGACTGAAACTTATAATGTATAAGTTCTTGAATAAGATTGTTGTAATTTCTACTAACAATAGAATTCTTTCGGCTTTTGTTCCCCCATGTTTTCAGTCCAGCTACATTATATTTTTAAATTCACACTGATAGAAGATTTAAACAATTTGTCGAAGTATTATTGATATGAACATACGATTTCGAAACCATTTTGTGACTTTAACTATTAACCTTCCGAAACGCGCAAACAAATAATCACTATAGAACAAGGCATGATCTGACAAGTTCAAGTAGGGATTCCTAAAGCAAAAAAGAAAAATTTGGAACCTGAAAGCAACAAAGGACAATCTCGTAATAATGAGAGGCACATTTTAAAGTACAGTCGTACCTCTATTTAACGAAGTCGCTAAATCCCGAAAAAAAGTTCGTTATATGAAAAATTCGTGAAATAGAGATTCACCTTTTAAAATACTTTAAACTACACAAAACAGATTTTAAATTCATAAACACTACATATTATTAAAAAAGTAATTAATCACACCTTTATTTTGTAAATTAATATCTATCTGTTTTATATATTTTACCCATCAAAAAAAATCTGCAAGGGAAACAAGAATAAAACAAAACATTGTCCGGGAATACACTGTATTTTGAATTTAAAAAATAATTTTATATTAAAATTAATGAATTTTAGCATTTCATCATACGAAGGTTTGTTGATTTCTGCATCATGATCATTTCCATTTTCATCATCTTCGTCTTCATCGCAATTCATTGCTGTGTTGTTTTTATTTTTCACACTGTCCACTTCAAAACTGCCTCATCTACATCTTCATAGACACATGCTTTTAAACATTTTGAACAAGAATTCGGTGAATCATAATTTTGTATCTTATCACGATTTTTTTATTATGGTTGATAAGCTGTTTGGAGGAATACCAAATTTTAAAGCAAAATCCTTTTTTTTCACGCCTTTATCCACCTCATGAAGAATTAATTTTTTTTTCTTTGATGCTCAAGCACTTTCGCTTTGACATTTTCCAGCTTGATCACCATAAAATGTGTTAAAAGAAAGAATAATTCTGAAATGTTTGGAAATATTTTGAGAAATAGTGAGAAAAAAATATTGGATCACAAGAAAAAGTTCGTTAAATAGAGATTGCACTTCGTTATTTGGAGGTTATTTTACGAAGCAATTCGCAAAATGTTCTTGGTTCCAAGAAAAATTTCGCAAAATAGAGGTTCGTTAAATAGAGGTCCGACTGTATAATATTCTGTATGCTTTCAATATATCGTTACACAATAGAAAATCAGAAAACTAAGTCACTTCTCCCTGCCTTGTAGCATCCGGGTGAAACTGAATGACAGCCTCTACATTAGCATAAGTACTGAGGCCGGAGTCATAGTAGCCACCACTGGCCACGGCCCTATCCCTCCCGAAGGAGGTCAATGGAGGAAGGACTACTACTCACGCTTCCTCCATTAGTGTATCCACGTCCACGAACGAGAACCCGCTTAATTATACGGCTTCTTCTCATCTACGTACTCGTGATGCCCCAGGTGGGAGCACACAATAGAAAATATCATCATAACACGTACCTCGGAAGGCGCAATGGACATATCTGTTATTTTAGGCTTGCAATTTGCGCATGGCCCGCCCTGCCGTATAGCTTGCACGCCAGTAGCGGCGAGTAGGGAGGTCGAGGGGGAGCAGGCGCTCCCCTACTTTTTTACAAAAAAATTCAATTTATATTTCATTTTATCTACCTAAAACTAGGAATTACAAAAGAGCAATAGTGTTCGGGAAAACTAGCTAATTTTTCAACTAAGTTTTTAAAATTTGTTGTCTACCGCCCCCCCCCCCCTATACTCCCGAGTCCTTTAGATATCTTTAAATTTTTGTCACCTCACTTTTTTTCACCCAATCGCCGCCATTGTTGCACGCAACTGATTAACTGACATCATTCTCAGTCAGACGAGGAAGCAAACGGTCCCTACCACCACACGTTAAGCCTACGCTTAATAATTAGCCTTTGAAAAAATATGCTATTTGAGACCTCACAGAGCACGCTTTTCAAGGAGATAATCTGCAATTAAAAAACAATTCTGTGCATTCTTAGACAAAACCTGAATTTCATTTAATTACTCAGAATGGAGAAGGAAAACTAAAATATTTAATGAGGAATTTGTTGGATAAATATGTTATTCTTAAAAATGAAATTTCTAGCTTCATTCTTAAATTTGTTTAATTTTTCGCATAAAATCTATAGGATATTTAAAAAATTTTCCTTTATTTGTGAGAAATCTCTAATTTACTACAAACATTCTTCATGAAAATACATTGTCATTATTATTTATAAAAATCAAAGGAAACAATTAAAAAATCAGATTTTAAGAACTTAATTTCTTTAGTTTTAGCTTCTTTAACTTTCCAGCGCGCCTGAGCAAACTTTTACGACAAACTGGATTTTTCATGCCCTGTTCTCACATTCGGAGTCAAAACTGTCTGAAGGTCATTGCTTTTCCTTCATGTGACCCTTCTCTTCAGAATTAAATGCGTTTGTCCAAGTTTCAAGGTGCTTTCATACTATTTTATGCTTCTGTCGTAAAAAATACGACGCGCGCCCGCTCGTGTAATTTGAAAATATTTTTCACATCTTAACGTTTCAGTTTGATAATTATATATCCAGTGCGCTTTACAGCGATTTAATATTTCATTTTACATTGTCAAAGTTATTTAATATATAATAAGCCTGCCAATAATCCACCAAGCCGCAGAATTTTCTTGAAAAACCTCAGTCTTATGAAAACACCTCACTACTCGAGCCCAAAACATCATATAATCGCCATATGACATTACCATGTCTTTAAATCTAAATTATTCATCACAACCTGAAAAAGCAAGTGAACAGCAACCAGCATTGAGAAAGAGAGCTTGTGGTTTGTGTTTGAAAAAAATAAAACGATCATCAAAATCCATGAAATACAGTAGGTGCAACATATAATATACTCGTAAGCGTCACTCTCCGGGAAGAGTTCAATGTTTCGAATGCAAGGATAATGATTAGAAACTAAGAAAGTCTTTGTTGTACAATCTTAGTTGGTTTTATACTATTTTTTATTATATATTGCATAATACATTTTTCAGAAAATAGTAGTGATGAATCTCATTGCTTTCTCTGATTTCAGTATAATTTTAGATTTTGCAAATAATGTAAAAAATTAATTTCCACCCTGGATGAAAGGATTTGCTTTTCTGATGTGTCTCTTATTACTATAAAGAAGTAACTTAGAACTGCAAGGGTAAAAATGAAGAAACTTATTGTAAAGATACGACACGCGCCCTCTCGTGTAAAAAATTTTCAGCGCGCCCACGGGAAGGTTAACTTTTAAGTTAAACTATTCTAACTGAAAATAAAATATTCTAATAAATAAATCTTCGAGTCTAAATATATGCAGTTTAAAAACTATCATTCCGCAAATATTGAAAATAGAATTGGCAGTGCAAAATTAATACATTTATTGAATAAATGTAAGATCTGCAGTCAAATAGAAAAATATTTGGGAAGAAGAAAGAATCAAGAATTTCAAAAATATCCATTACAATGATAAATTGCCTTTTTATTCAATTATTTGATCTTCGAACGCAAAAAATGATAACTAGACAGCGGTTTGTTAAGTGTCAAAGCAGGGACTACTAATATTAGAATTAGGTACACTAATATTAGGTTAGGATTATTTTAATTAAGGGAAGTAATGACAATGGATTTACTTGTTGTAAATATGATGTTTCGGCTTCTTGTGATTAAGAACATCATAAAAAAGAAAATAGAATTCTAGTGGGAGTCAGAACCAAAAAATCATGCTTTTAAAGATTTTACAACAAAGGTTTTTAAAGAAACAGTAAGGATGTAAAATTATGGATTTGTTTCCTCAGAGTAATAGGGTAAACTTACTATTTATAATGCACGAATTCCTTATAAAAAGTTGAATTCAGTTGCCCGTGCTGACTAAAAGTCTTCTTTGAAATTTATTATGCGTTAGATCGATCACACTTCGAAGTTTGAAACAAAAACATGAGTCTTGAACCTTCCTGAATGTCTTATAAGAAGACAGTATGGTAGAAATCATATCCCACCAAGATTTGCTGTATATGACTTGATGCGCATTAAATGCTGTTTGTTAGCAGATCTCTAGGTTATAAATTAGTACAGTAGAAATCCGCTTCATTTTCCGTCCTTGTTACATGATGATAGATAAAAAATACGACAATCGTGTCCAATAATCCTCGTGTACAATCAAATACACTGAAGAGCAGGAAAAACTGGTACACCTGCCTAATATCGTGTAGGGCCCCAAGCACACACAGAAGTGCCGCAACACGATGTGGCATGGACTCGACTAATGGCTGAAGGTATCTTGGAGGCAATTCACACCATTCATTCTTCAGGACAGTCCGCAAATCCATAGGAGTGAAAGGTGGCGGAGATCTATTCTCAAAAGCATGTAGCAAGGCATCCCGGATATCTTCAATAATGTTCATCGCTGGGGATTTAAGTGGCCAATGGAAGTGTCTAAAGTCAGAAGAGTGTTCCTGGAGCTACTTGGTAGGAACTCTCGACGCATTGTCCTGCTGGAATTGTACCAATCCGTCGGATTGGACATGAATGAGTGTAGGTGATCGGGCAGGATGCTTAAGTACCTGTCACCTGTCAGAGTCGTCTCTAGACGTATCAGGGTTCCCATATCACGCCAACTGCACACGTTCCATACCATCACAGAGGCTCCACCAGATTCAACGGTCCCCTGTTGACAAACAGGGTCTATGGATTAATGATATCGTCTCCATACTCGTACACGTGCATCCGTCCGATACAATTGGAGACGAGACTCAGACCAGGCAACGTGTTTCAGTCATCAACAGTCCAATGGCAGTGTTGTCGGTCCCAGGAGAGGAGTAAAGCTTTGTGCAGTGCGGTCAACAACGGTACACGAGTGGGCCTTCGGCTCTGAGAGTCCATATTAATGACGGTCCGTTGAACAGTTCGCACGCTGACACATGTAGATGCCCCATCATTGAAATCCGCGGCAATTTGAGGAAGTACTGTACGTCTGCCTCGTTTAAGGATGACGTCAAGGGTCCAGTTTTTTCAAGGTTTATTTTCCGGCCGCACCGATGGCGGAAATTTGATGGTTTACCGGATACCCGATATTCACGGTACACTCGTGAAATAGTCGTACACGAAAATCCAAATTTCATCGCTACTTAGGAGAGGCTATGTCCCATATCTCGTGCGCCGATTATAACGCCACATTCAAAGTCACTTAAATCTTGATAACCTGCCATTGCAGCAGCAGAAACCGATCTAATACATTTGTCAGATATCTGTTGTCTTATATAGGCGTTGCCGACCGCATCGGGTAACGATGATTGGTTGCATACCCTCGTTATTTGCAAACGCACGCCTGTACCAGTTTTTCTGGCTCTTCAGTGTAGTACAGGGTGATTATAATTAAAGTTCAACTTTCAAAAAGCTGTAGAAAAGAACCACAGGTCAGAATGACTTTAACTGCGCCCCGAGTCTACTCGAAGGAGGGGGGGCGGAAGTACGGAAGAAAAAAAATATTTCAAAATTCTTGCAATAGATGGCGCTTTATGTCGCTACGTTACACGTCAGACTATGCAAAATAAGAAACGATGAGCATTTTTTGGATAGATGTAGCTCATGTCCATATCCACGGATATATCAGCACTCACAATTGCAGAATATGGGCAAAGTAATATCCGTTCGGACATCAACCAGTCCTCTTCATTTTGAAAAAGTGGTGCGGGTTTACGGCGTGGTTTATTATAGTGCCATTTGTTTTCGAAAAGATAGGCCCTGTGGGTCCTCTACGCTGTGACTCTCTTTTGCTCAACCATGCCATTTCAGGACTTCAACAGCGTGCATGTGTGGGTAACACAATTTGCCTGCAAGACGGCGCTCCTCCACAGATTGCAAATCCTGTTTAGTGCCTTCTCAGCATGCATTTCGGAAATGATAGAATTATCAGCTGTCATTTTCCAAAGAACTGGCCATCAAGATCACCCGATCTTAATTCTTGTGATTTCGGGCTGTGGGGTTATCTGAAACATGCTGTGTTCAGTGGTCTGATTACAAACTTAGCTGAACTGAAGACACGCGCTGCACAACACATTCAAACATCTGCACAGATATACTCTGATCTGTTGCGGACCATCATATTTCGCGGTTTGAACTTGTGGTAGAAAACGGTGGGCAGCATTTTGAACATTTCTTGAACCTGTCGTGGTGGGCTGGCTTTCAATTAAGAGTGGCACAATTGTCGAATGACTTGGAAGTCATTGTTTTATTCATTGATTTTTTAAAGTAAAAAACCGTTACAGTCATGCACATTGAACAGTACAGTTGGTTTAAACTGTGTAGCCCACGCAATGGCCGTCGCATTGGATTAAAAATGTCACTGCTAACCTAACTCTTGTACGTTTTATGACGTGTAAAGCGCCATCTATTGCTAAACATTTGAACCACTTTTTTTTCTTCTGCTATACTTCCCCCTCCCCCTTCTTCGAGTATATTTAGCTCAAATATCAGATCATTCTGACAAGTGGTTCTCTTTTTACAGTTTTTGAAAGTTGAAGTTTAATTATAATTATCCTGTATATCTGGCTAGCATAATAATTTGTCTAATTTATCAATCATTGTACTTCCGTACGGTGACAGTTTAAGCAGAAATCATAAGACAATTCTGCTTGTGGTCAGCATGTTGGTTTTGCTTAAGATTATTTCAATCCAGTAGTAGTAATTTAAGGCATGACATGACTGAAAAACATGAATCCAATTAAGAAGTGCAAAGCTTCAATCCTCAGGTTGCTCTCCTAACCAACATTTTTCATAAATTGTGCAAAAAAAAAATCTTAACAACAAATTACTTACTGCAGCTGGACTGGATCTTGGAGTGTCGCATGGTTTTAATCTCAACGAATCAGTATTGTGGCCAGGTTCTGCTAGAAAACTCTAAGATATCAGTTTACCCCATATATTACCGATAATTCAGATTTCGACTTCAAGCGCTAGTTAGGGGGTTCCTTTGATCAACAGAAGACGCCACACTTCCTCTTTATTATGACTCCTCGTCTCATGGAGTTGGATACATACGCAAGACCAAAAGACGGAAACAGAAGAGCCAACACCGCTGTCTCGATCGTATTATAGAAGAGCTAAATGTATATATAAATGTGTTTTGTGCAACCGAGATGATGGAAATTTGAAGCTTTTAATGATTTAAAGCTATATCGAAGAATTCGAGTCATGAAATATTTCAAGTGTCAGTGTTGTCAGTAACATCAAGAAGTACTTTGGGTTCATATATTTTGATTAACCTTGTGACACATGCGTTCCATCGGTAACACAAATTACTCAAATGCATCTACTTTTGTTATCATATAAGAGAAAGATTGAGTGATCATGCCAGCTACCACATCATGTCGTCCATCATCATTTTTAATAAAGCTTTTGAAACATTTGCATCTAAAAACAAAATCGCATCGTTGCCGAAAGCATTGAACGTAATTATGAAGCGTTTAATATGGATAGAATTTTTAAGCTTTAAGAGAACGTCTGAAATTAGAAATTTAAAATATCCCTACATCGAATGACAAATTGCATACATCCAAGTCACCAAGTAAATATGAGCTTTAAGGAGTGGAAGTTTCCTTCAGTTGTTCAGCAGCTTCATCTGAGACCGATGGGTGTCCAGTACATTTCCTGTTCCCTTAAATCGTTCATACCAACTCTTAATGGAGTTCTTACTTGGAGACCGACAATTTCGATACTCTAGTCGAAAACATCTTTGAACTGTTACAATTGATTTGCTTTAGTGAAACAGAGACTTGTCAGGCATGCATTCTGCTGCACGATAGTCATTTTGATACTTGAGTTGGGAATCTCTCGCTGCAGCAGTCACTTATCTCAAAAATTATTTTTGAGCTACTCTCTCATTTTAAAAAAACGTTGATACATTATCTCTTTAATCACAAGGCAACTTTTTCCTCCTAGCCCCTTCAACATCAGGACTTTTTGAGGATGCGACATGAATTGGACTCTCCCATCCTGGGGGGTCATTTACGCCAACACCCCTCCCCTTCTATAACTTTTCCTTCAGGCGCATGGAAAAGGGCTGTGATGGGCAAGGATAATTGGATCCACTACCTCGTTTATCTCCGAAGCTATTTCAGAACCTCACCTTCCCTCAAAAGAAGCCAACCGTCCTAGAATGGCTTTCGTCGACGTTAAGTCGAAATTTCTAGACCGCCCCGGACCGATTCGCTTGGTGCGAGAGGGTTATAGGGGTTTTTTTTTTAAATTAATTTTTGAAATAGTTCCAAGAATTTATGACCCACCCTGTATTATATTAAATTCTTCTACCGTTTCAAGCAAAATTGTCTTAGATATGTAAACATGTCTAATGATTCTAAGGTCTGCTTTAGTCAAAGCAAAGGGCCGCATTGGCCTGGTGGTAAGGTCTCAGCCTCCCAACCAAATGTCCCAGGTTCGAATTCTGATTGTACTTAAGAACCACCTTTTACGCGTTTACACATTTAATTTGAAGGCCCGATTGAAACGTCCTTCCACCGGTATGGCTTATAATTTTGGAGATGAGAGTGCCATTCGAGATCTCGCTCTCGTCATTCGTCCACGATTCAAAATGTGGAAGTCTGTCTCGAAGTAGGTCTCATGTTTCTATAAAACAAGGCGTAAATAATACTGAAGTAAATTTAACCGACATAGTTGTACTAGAAATAGTTAATAAATGAGTTGAACCAGCAAATAAAGAATTATGCATCAATATATCAAATAAAGAATATACTGTTTAGACTTACAAGTATTAAGGGGACTTGGCACTCCCAAATATTTTTTCTACAATTTTGGTCAAACTTATTTAATTTTGTAGTAGATAGATGTAAACTGTGCAGAAACTTAATAAAATATTTTTCATTTTCAAAAGTTACAAATTTAAAAATTTTAATTTTTTTAAAAAAATTAAGCCTTTTTAAAAATATTTCTTCTCATATAATTTTTAATATTTTCCCCCAAATTTTTTTGAAAGGGACCTCTCAATGTACTTAGCAGAAATAGGAATCGGATAGTTCGAAGTGCATTGATAAAAAATAATAAAAAATTATATGCTCTTTTTCTGATCGTATGCGGTGTTCTATGTTTTCTCTCTGAAATAAAATAAAGATTCATCGAGTGTTTTGGATACCATTTAAAAGAAGTTTTATTTGATGAGAATAAAATTTTTTATCTTAGTGTTCCTTTTGAAGTGTATAAGTGTCTTGATATTTTAAACTGAAATATTGTGTTATGCGTTAAATAATTATAAAAGCTAAGTATCATTGCATATTGAATTTTGCTCAAATAAAATTAAAAAAGGGAACCATTTAAAATTGTTTTATTACAAAGTATAAATATTTCAGCATTTTAAAATTGATAGCAATATTGTCTATCTTAATAGAAAAAAGGCAGTTTCATTGAAGAAATTAATAAAATCTTTAATATAATTATTAATTGCCTTTAATCATAAAGTTAAATCTCACATTACTAAACGCAAATTTCCACGTAGTTAATTTATTTAAGATAGTAAAGCATTTAATTTTTCCCTCACAAAAATGGCTTTCTTACTGAAAGGTAAAAAAGAAGATTTGATTTCTGTAGCTTCTGAATTAGGAATAGAAGTGAATGCACACATGACTAAAATAATGATTAAGGATCTAATTGTTAAGAATTCTGGATATAATGAAGAAGATATTAAAGGTCTTCTCGATGGTATTAGCGAAGAGAGAAGACAAGCAGAAGAACATACAGAAAAGAAAAGAATACAGGAACTTGAACTCGAAGAAAAGAAAGAATACAGGAACTTGAACTCGAAGAAAAGAAAAGAATACAGGAACTTGAAGAAAAAAGACGAGCGGAAGAACGAGAATGTGTGAAACGAAAGAGAAAAGATGTACTTGAATCGGAAAAACTCAAGCTAAATTAAATTTAGGAACAGCAGAGCATCCCCGTACGACTGGCAATGGAATAAACAAACTGATTCACAAGTTCGAGTTCAAAGAGGACATTAACCTTTATTTGGTGTTGTTCGAAAAACAGGCCAGTAGAATCCTTAAAGAATTTTGGGTTTCTCATCTTGTATGTCTACTTATGCTAGAAATTACTCACATAATAGCTCGAGAACCTGAAGAACAAGCAAACGACTATGAACATGTTAAGAAACTCCTACTGCAAAGATTTAAGTTAACTCCCGTAAAATTCCATCAATTGTTTGTCCCACGTCAAAAATCCCAAGAAAAAACCTGGATAGACTTTTATCACGAGCTCAACACTTATTTCAACGGTTGGACGAAGGTGTGATGTTTGAGTCACTGCATCATTTTATAATTTTGTGGTGTTGATTGATTTTGAAAATTCAATTTTGATTATCATTGATCAAGTTTCAGTTCATTTTTACACCACACATTATCCAAACAAAACTTGCATCAAGCAATTGATTTTAAACAAATAAAGAATTTCAAATTTAATCTCTTATCTTTCTTAGTACAATATTTTTTTTATATGCGTTGTGATTTTTTTAAAGCAATACCCAAGGTTCAAAAAAATTCTAAATTTTTCCAGATTCATGAATACACAGAGATTTTCTCAGAAATGCATAAATAAATTGACAAACACAAGATTTGAGATTTGAAAGGATAACGTTTAATAAGCAAATTGATTTTATACATTGAAATTTAAACAATGCCTTCATGAAAGTTCTTGGATATGCATAAGACTGTGTTTAGAAAAAAATTAAATTCAAAAGGGGCGCCACCTCAATAAATGAACACATATCAAAATCATCAAATACACTTCAGCATCTTAGGTAGTTGTGAAAAAATCAACAATAATTAGAATGATGTCATGCCATATTTTACATACACATATATTAAATCACCAATGCAATTCATCATATAAGATACTCTCAAAACTGACACTTAGTAAAATGCAATCAATTAAACTCAATCTCAAAAAATAGTGGCTTTACATAAAATAACAATCAAAACATAAAATTGAAAATTCTTTACCAGCATTTAGCAATCTTATTTCAGATATCTTAGACTCCCTACATCTTTAGCTGCAAAAATTTTTTATCAAATACTGTACTTCATTAAGGTTAAAGATTTAATTTTCTTGCATAAAAAATGACCTTTAAAGTCAATCTAATAATTTAACTCTTTGAATATTTACTGCAATCTAATTGTATTTTAAAGCACGAAAATCAAAGCACTACATTTAATCATTTAAATTCAACTACAGATTAAATTCAGAATTTCAAGTTAATCATTTAAAATTCAAATTACTGATCTACTAGAGTTTTCAAGTAAATTTTACTAATTTTCAAATTTATTTAATACCATGGTAATTAAGTTCAGAACCCTGGTCCCAAGAAAGAAACATTTTTAGTGCACAATTTTAAGGTAGTTCCGTATATAAAAAATATTAGCAAAGATGCACACCTTGAAAAACAACATTTAAATTTAAACTTATGGAAGTTTAGCAAGGTGATAATGAGTCCCATAAACTTAACCTTTTACCTAAAGCATGGGCATAGAAAAAAATATTAAAAGTAAGTACTCATCCAATGGCTGGGGGCAAGCTTTTGACAGGATCGTTGATTCCTCCATTACATTTCGGCAAGCGAGATGTTGATGTTGCTTCCACAAGTGGCAAAGTTCAACGGGAGCCTTTGGCTGAGGCAAGCTTTTGTCAGGGGCCATTGATCTCTCCATAACAAGCGTTGAATACTCGCCAGTGACATGTTGTTGTTGCTACCAAAAGTGGGAATGTTCAACGGAATAATGTAGACTTTATAAGTTCAGAACTTAGGCTCGCTCTCGTCCTTTCGAAACGCCATTTTTAACAGGAAGTCTTTCTCGGGCAAAAATCTTGCACCGCACCTAGGTTCTGACACGCAGTTCCTCTTGCGATGATTACCTGGCTAGCAAGCTAGTCATCTTGATCAAACGACATCGAAATGGGCCCGAACATCTTTAAAGTTAAGAAATGAAAATAAGGGAAGATATAATAAATTTGAGCAACAACCGAGGTATGAGAATAGGTCTGGAGAATCCAACTTCAGTGGAAACCAGGAACGAAGGAGAAATTATCCTAACTCTCCTCATTAATCTCATTCCAGTATAAGCCCAGCCCAAATATAAGAAACCATGTAGAAGAAAAAAGTAATCTTGTACGAACGCGTTCCATCGCCTACCAAGGAGAAGTGCAGACAAGGAACATCATACTTGGAAAAGAACCCGTCACTGCCGTAGTGGACACCGGTATCTCGGTATCTCTCGTCAGAGAAGATATTGGTAGAAAAATTATCTATCGTCCGAAGCTGTCCCAGAACTGAATTGTTTTATAAGGAATAGGAGGATCAAAAGTATCAAATAAAGGATCTTTTTAACAAGATTTCACTGCAGACGGAGATGAATACTGTTCGGCATGGCATATAGTCCCGACTACCCAGTTGAAGTACGAAGCGGTAATCGGATCTGACATTCTAGACCAAGCTTCATTCAAATTCACCGAAGACATTGTAAAATTTTGCAAAGATGAAAATGAACAAAGAATTTGGTCAATGCAAATTTTCGTTGCAAAGCCTTCCGATTGCGCCAACCCTGTCGTACTCGAGATGAAGACACAAAGTTTGACCAAAACAAATGAAGACAATCCTAATCCTTTGTCCCATGATGAGAAAAGACAACTTAGCTTGAAAAATAAATTACCAGGTGACAAACTTGGAAAAATCGTTCGTGACAAAGACATATACACTGAAGAGTCAAAACATTATGACCACCTACTCAATAACGCGTTGCGCCTCCTTTGGCCTTCAAAACAGCTGCAACTCGCCTGGGCATAGATGCCACAAGTTTTTGGTACATGACTGGAGACAGGTTATAACAAATGTCTAAGCAGCGGTCACGCAAAGTCGAGATATTCGGACATGGTGGTGTTTGAGCTCTGAGCTGCCACTCCATGACATCCCAAATGTGCTCCATCGGGTTAAGATCCGGCGAGTTAGGTGGCCAGGACGTTAAGTGAAATTCATCAGTATGCTCCTCGAACCACTCCAACACAATCGGAGCCTTGTGACATGAGGCGTTGTCCTGCTGGAAGATTCCATTTCCACTTGGGAAGACAAACGCCATGAAAGGTGCAACTGATCTGCAATGATGTTCAGATAGGTCGCAGCTTTCATGGTCTGTTATATCACAACTACGGGTCCCAGAGCCGCCCATGAGAACGTCCCCAAAAGCATAATACCTCCACCACCAGCCTGTGTATGACCTGCTGTACAAGAGGGGAGCAACTGTTCGCCTGGCAGATGGCGTACCCTGACACGACCATCGACGTGATGAATGAGAAATCGGGATTCATCCGACCGGGCAACTCTCTTCCACTCATCCATGGTCCAGTCTCGATGTTCCCAGGCCCACTGTAGGCTTAGTTGACGATGACGCTTGGTCAACTGAGGCACACGAGTGGAACGTCTGCTGCACAGTCCCATATCCAACAGTGTCCGCTGAACTGTGTATTGGGCTGTCAGCTGAGCCACTGTCTGGCGCCGACTTTGCTTTACCAAGCGGGACAGTCTCCGAAGTCCTTTTTCTTTGATGACGCGTGGACGACCAACACCTTGGCGTCTACTGCTGGTGTCATCGGCATTTATCCACTTTGTATGAATACTAACAACGGCAGATCGTGAACAACCTACCAGTCGTGCAGTTACGGTGATAATCGTTCCGAGTCTTCGGGCCATTACGATCTGCCCTCTATCAAATTCGCTTAGATCAGCAGCCTTTCCCATCACTCGCAAAAGTAAGTGCAAGAATGATTACTTATCTTCTCCAGCAGCAGTTAAGTACCATTCTCACTTAACCACGTGCGCTCCACGTCATCCAGACGAGTTCATTGAAAAATGTGGGGATGGTCATAATGTTTTGGCTCGTCAGTGTATATCCCCTCATTAAGATGTGCAAGTTGCCAGAGTAACTATCCGACATTAAATCGGACAGTCAATTAAAAAGCCATCGAAAGATCTGCCTAAACTGCCACAGTCAAGTGCAAAGCCGAAAACAGTTAACAGAATAACTGAAGTATTGTGATGTAATACTAAAAATGCTTTTTGCCCAAACACGTGGCAGTTATGCTAAGCATTTTTACAAACTTGTTGATGTTAATATACTTCACCTGCCTGACGATAATCAAGTCACTAAGCAACCAATAGATTAGTTAACTATAAAGGAGAAACTATGCAATCACAAACAAAAAATCCAGAATAATTTGCTAGCGACGAAAGACTAATATTCACAAATTGTTACAAACACAATTCTGATCATGAAACCATTTTAATGGCAGAGAAATTTCAAGGTTCCTTTGAAATAAAATATGCTAACAGGTCAGATGAATCCCCTGATGGTAATGTCAATGCGAATCCTGAAAAAAACTGAAGATTCCACAGAAAGTGAATCTTATGACTTGTCATCTGATTCTTCATGAGATAGTGGTTCTGAAGACAATGAAGAAGGAAGGTTAAAGATGTCGAAAGTTCCCAAGAACAGTTGGAAAAGGTGACAGAACAGATAAGTGTATTAACTACTGAAAGAAAGAAGGCTAAGAACAAGAAGAGGAGAAAGGGAAAAGAAAGAGATGAAAGTAAAGAGATTGAAGTTGATTATCTACCTGCATCTGAACCACCAAAGACAACAGCGTCTCCTGCTGCTCAGCCAAATCCAACCGGAGCAACAGAGAAGACCAATGCCGATGAAGTTCTAAACGTCAAATCAAAATACAGAGACTTACGACAAGAAAAGGAAGAAGAAGGAAAAAACCACAAGTGTCGAAAAAGACTTAATCCCTGAACCAAAGACTCAAACTGAGGTCCAAATTTTAGGTCCTTCATACTAACGTAACTAATACATTAGCTAACTTGATGAAATATTTTTCTAGTTAATTTCAATGAAAAGAAATGTATTTTCCTAACATGCCATTACAGTGTTTTTTTTATTTGTATTGTATTTCCTCAATATAACGTAGAATCATTTTGAAAGTGTGTTATTGTTTGCTATACCATTTTGAAATTTTGCACTTTTTTTTCTTGAAATTCTTAAATAATTGTGGCATGAATATTACTCGTTTATTTTGCTACTCAATTGCAAAGCAACTTGGCTAATTGTCTGTATAAAGAATTGCCGAGGGCTGCGATCAGTCAGTCTTGCCGAGCTGTAGAGGAGAATATGAGTCTTATTTTATCTCTTCTGCAAATTTAATATAAAACCGCACACCCGGATGGCAGCACGTAACGGCCCAAACGCCGTCGAAGGAAAGTTAAAGAGAAAACCGAACGAAGTGCAATCCAGAACAAATGGGGACCACCACTTCTTCCCGCACAGTCGAGAGCGCAAGACCTGCGTCGTTGCCTGGAGCAAGATCCGAGACGGACGTGGCTGTATCTGGTTGTATGTGGTTATATGTGGCTATGGATGACTTTGTAACTGCTTTTCTTAAGCCTAACAGCTCTTCATTTTCCCTCACTAATATCTTTTAGTTCTAGATCAATAAGCAATTGCTAACTTTAAAATACAACGATTCCCTGTAAATTTCTTTTCTTCAATCTGTAAATATTTTCTTGTTTGTGTTTCAATAAATTGTGCTTGTTTAACACAGAGCCTTTTCAATTTAGTTTTTCTTACTCCTAGCATACAGCAGAGTTTTAACCCCTATTTCCACACATACACACCACACAAACACTCACACACACACACACACATATATATATATATATAAGAAGAAAAACATAATAGAAAACAATAAAGTAAAAATAAATAAAATAACACACTTTCATATCAAATTCGAAGATATATGAAAAAACGAATTGAAAGAATATCTGAGTAAAGATAAAAATATGAATAGTGTCAGATGGAAAAAAAATAAATATATCACATAAGCAATGAATGCGCTAAAAGCTGCAATTCCAAAAATGCTGTTGTAGATAGAGTATAAATCGTAAAATGAAAGAGTAGTAATCGTAAAATGAAAAAAGTAATTAAAGCACAACAATGTTTCTTCAGGACATGAAGTTATTGTGAACTGCTAAAATATAAAAAGTTTGACATTTTCTTGCAATCAGTTACGCCGTAAGGCCTAAAACATTGATTTTCATCCCTAATTTCAAACCAAAAATAGACAGAGGAGTTTTTAATAATTAAAACCAAAAGTAGATATAACATTGGAGCAAAGTAAGGATTAATTTTACGTACCAGAGAGACAAATGCTGACTTGGCAGTGTTTGAAGAGGGCCATGATGCAGACCGGCGTTGAAGGAGTGTAAACAGAATATCGAGTTACAAGTTTCGTGCTCGACTTTGGCTGTTGCCAGGGGAGTGTAGTATGTTGTGAGCGATGAAGATTAAATAGAAAAGCGATAACGAAAGAAAGCGTAGAGAAATAAGTAAAATATGAAAAACCAGTAAAAAATGTCTAAAAGATGCGTTTTCCAGGTAAAATATGAAAAAACAGTGAAAAATGTTTAAAAGATGTGTTTTCGATGTAAAATATGAAAAACTAATGAAAAATGTCAAACAGATGCGTTTTCGCGGTAAAATATCAGACCTTATCGACTTGAGTGACCCTACTGCGAAGATTATACTTCGCGTCGATATCGATCTCATAAGAAATCCTTTACTTACATCTTAAATCCATTAATCAGAAGTTCGTAAAGTGAGGAGGGGAATTTTATTAATGTTGAAGCTATTTCTTAAGTGCATAATTTGCTTTTTGGCAGAATTAGTGTTATTGCATATTTTGTTGATTCTTATAAGTTGATTGATAATTATGTTTTTGTAGATTTTATATGAGATATTCGAGTTCCAAAAAGTTTATTAACGCTAAATTTGAATTCGTTTCTCTTGTCATGAATGTCAATTTTTAAGTCGTTTTCGTAATCTAAACATAAATCAAGAAAAATCTCTGGATAATGATTGTTGCTGGTTTTAATAAGTTTGAGCAGTTAGCAACAATCAGTAACAAACATTAGTTTAGCAATAATCATTCTCCAGTGATTTTCTTGATTTATGCTTAGACTACAGAAACGACTTAAAAATTGACATTCACGACAAAAGAAACGAATTCAAATTTAACACTCTGAGTGCTTCATACGTATTTTTACGTTATCCTTGGACTACCCCATAAGCGTAAAACACGCATTTCAACGTGTGGTAGGAAACACGCCTTAATCGGTTTGCACGGAATTTTACTTCCATTGTTAATTGTGTCTAAAGGGTGAGAGACGTATTTTTCCGAATTTCTTCCCCCTTCCTTGGTTTGACATCTTGATTGATTAGCTGGGGAGGGTAGCGGTCAACACAATGAGTGCTAATAAGAATGTACTTACAGAAAATTAGAGATGCCACAGGATCCATGACCCCACACACCCCTGTGGTTTGGGACATTTAAATGCATTGAGGGCTTCTTTCAGAACGAAGGTCAGTGTAGGATTATTTTTTCCAGTTGTGTGTGTCCGAATTTGGAATCTTATTCCGTATATGTTGGGTTTAATATATGTCAGCCTGGCTTGAAATTGTATTATGTTTCAAGTTTTATTTCTGTAATACATTTATGTTATATAAGATTTTATATCAATGCTTCAATGTTTTGATCGAATTGTTACGCAAAATAGATTTTGTGGTCCCATCTCTTTCAATACCGCAATCAAGCATAGAAAAATTTGAGAAGCCAGGGGGGGTTGCTAAGAAAGGCTGCCATTTAAATATAGTTGAAAATATTCCTTGAATCAATGCTTTCTGCCCTTGTTCAACTAATTTTAAGATGTATTCTTTTATATTAATCTCCACCTCGGAATTTTTCCTTCATTAAAAATAAAGCTTATTTAATTTTTTTGTATGAAATTAGCGTAAATTTTAAGGAATATATGAAAACGATATATATTTTTTATTGTTTCAGATTAAATCGAAAATTTCAGTTTTATAATGTTTATTTCATTATATAGAATTGATTTTAAAAAACTTTTTTAATTTTAAAGTTTAATTTTTTTTAAGTGTAATTTTTTAAAACTACAACAGTTTTTTTCTAAATTAGTTTTCTAAATTACACTACTCAGATGAATTTCTTTTAAATTCATCAAAATAACAAAATGAAATAAATTCCGAATAATAATTATTATTTTTTCAAATAATTATTATTCAATTTATTTTTAGCTCACTTTGAAGAAACATGGAAATAAATGTTAAAGAAAAGAGATGAAAATTTAATTTTTTATGTTTTAAAATATTGACTTTTTGTTAGAGAAAAATTTGGTTTATATGAAAACGTAAATAACAATGTCAACTAAATTTAATGTTTGAGTGATCTGATCAGACATTTAATAATCTTTTTAAGAGTCTGATAACATCTGCAACTTAATTGTCTTAAGTTTATTTCAATAATCAAGGAAAATGTTTATTTCTTCCTTAAAATGAAAGAACACAAATCCATTTCTAAGAAAATATTAATGTTTACTTCAGTAATACTGTATTTGTGTATGGTTCTTTGAATCATTATAGTTTTGATGATATGCATTCTTCAATAAGTGATGAAATCTAAATGCCTAAATTGCATTTCTTTTAGTAAATCTTATGCCAATTGCGAGGTGACTGTTAATAAATGCTATGCGACAAGAATGCACTATTATGTGTTACAAAATTTTGATGCATCCCGACACGCTATTAACAAGTTTGAAGACAGTTCTTCCAATAATAATAGCAGTCTCAGGCATTGAATTGAGATTTATGTAACAACAACAACATTTGAAGGTAGTATCTATCAGTATCCCATATACTAACAACTGGCATTCTTCCAATTACATTGTCTTTTTTTTCCTCCTCAAAAGCGTTATAATATGAAATCATAAAACATATCGAAAACATAGGAGTATTATATCTGCGGTTATCTAAATTTACAGTATAACATTAAAATATTGGCTAAAACTGCCTAACGGCAGTAAATCACATGCAATGAGTAAGGAATGAAGCAAGTACGCACCCTAAACTTCAGGTTAATATCTACTTATTCAATAATTCTCATGTCTTAAATGAAAATCAACTATGTTTTGAAATATATCCTATAATCTGAAATATTTATTCCAAGTTAAAATTGCATGTATCTTAAGACAAATTAAGTAAATCATGACAATTATGAAAACATGCAGCATCTGATTGAATAATTATCATTCTCAGAGCAAAACAAAATTTACATGTTACAGTAATTACTACTGTCTGTATATAAAGCATGCAAACATCTGGAATCATATAGCATGACAACTATGAAAACATGTAACATATGATTGAATAATTATCATTCTCAGTGCAAAACAAAATTTACACGCTACAATAATTACTACTCTCTGTGCATAAAACATGCATACATCTGACATATACACAGAATCTACTATTAAACAAACACACACTAAAAAAATTAGTATCTATAAACTGCTAAGAAGCAATCACTAATAATATGATTCTAACAAACAAGAACTAATTATTATTTAGCTAATTTATCATTCTTAACCTATCTTTTAAGCCTAAGATAAGAATTCGCCGATAGTAAGTTTGTTTTGATGTTCCGCGCGAGAATGCGATGCCTCTTTGGCTCCTCCTACTTACTCTCGCACCCAAATAACTATAAGATTCTGATGACTTTAAAAATTTATAAAAATTACATAACTGATATCATTGGAAAGATAATTCTTTAAAATACATCAATTTTTTTTTGTCCATCAATTCATTCAGAAGTTATTGGCAAAAAGCTGTGAAATTTGGTTTAATTTTTAAATAATTTAAATTTGAATCAAAATTTTTAAAAAACGGCTCCGAGGTGCACATTTTCAGCATCCAAAGTATAACTGTGCCAAGTTTGGTAGCTCTATGTTCTACGGTCTCTTTTGTGCACCGCCAACAGACACACACACACAGACTTTCTCTTTTATTATTATATTATATACAAATATTAATCTGAAAATTAAAATTAAAACCAAACTACCATATCAATAATCATACAAATGAAATACAAAAGTTAGTTTGATTAAAGACTATTACACTTTGAAAAAAGCCACCTCGAATTGAAATTCCAACAATCAAAAATTTAGATTATTAATTGATTACATAATTTAACTTGTTTTGAGATTTTAAATATAGGTATCATACTAATTTGTTAATATTAAAATAAAATAAATTATTTGGTTAATTTAAGTTGAATCAAAGTTAGAAATCTAGTTTTGGCAATCTGTGATGTCAAGTTAAGTGGCGGTTTATATTGAAATGAGGATTACAGGTAAAGGATAAGTGAACACATTAATTCTATAATTCTTAAATGAATAAGAATGGATATTTTATTGAATGATGTATTTATTGTTTTTAGTGCAATATAATAGTGCAATCTATTGATGTATTTGATAGATTTCTTTCCATATAACGATGTTATTTTGTTACTGTTAGTGTATGGATGTTTCATTCTAAATTCTCTTTCATTTTAGGGTAAATTTCCCTTTCTGTTTTTTTCATCAACTTTAATAACAGGGATGGTTTGTACAGGAAAATTGATTTAACCTGGCTAAGCTTGTCCACAGCCAAGCTACTAATTTAATTGTTGAAAACTCTAAATATTTGGATTGCCTTTTTACAATAGTTTTGATTGCAACAGAGTTCATTTACATGTTAACATTTGCATGTTTAAAGTTACCATTTGTTCTTAGTATCTATAGTATTTTCAATTTTTTAGATTATATTTTAGACTTGGTTTTATTAAACAATAAGTTTTTTCGTATATAAGTTAGAGTTCTTCTACATGCTACTTGTATGTATTAGACACTATTACTTATAGGATCATAATTAAAATTTGGTTAATTACTAAACTTTTTTTGCATTGTATTTTTATATTAATTGTTTATTTTGTTTCTAATGTTCATTGCACTTTGATATATCTTGTTTACTTTGTTTTGTATGTTCATGTATAAAAAGTTATATTTTGATAAATATATATATATATCTTCGATTTGCACAAAGATTATGTAAAAAGACCTTGGACCTAATAGTTACTTTACATGTAATATAAAGTAAAGAATGATGCATCTTTTACGCATTCTCGCTGAATAGCGCTTATTGTAAAAACCATATAATAGAAAAAACTGATTATTTTTAGGAATTGAAACAAATTAATAACAATATTTTTCAGCTCCCTCAAGTACTAAATCAATCCTTACACTCACACGTGTATAATTATGCATCTTATTATCTTTCGGAGTGCAAAGGGTTAACTGATGTTTTTACAACTACGCAAAATTGTATAGTCATTGAAAGCTGGCTTAACAATTAATTGTTTATCCTTTCAGTACGAATGCATCGGGAGGTGAACTTCGCGAAGATCAGGATCAGAGATTCTAATTACACCACACGGAGGATATCGTCAACTGCTGCACCTCGGGTAAATGATTTCAAAAAAATCCTTATCAGAAAATCAAATCCTTTATATTTAATGGAATGAAACATGGCTTTCATCCGTCGGAGAGTTAGTTCGATGCAAGGTTAAGATATACTGTATATATATTTGGGATGATAAAGTTGACAATGTAGTGGTTATCTTAGAAATATTTTAGAAGTTTTAAGCTAAAATTAAGCGAAGTTTTAGCGTAATTGCAGTTTTTTGTCAATCATTTTAGTAGGTTATCTCAAGAAGGAAACAATCCAGATAAATGAGATCTGACCTGCTGCTTTGACATCAAAATCAAATCAAATTCTTCACCTAATCTAGTCGTGGACAAATTATGGCCCGCTTGAAGGTTCTTTACTGCCCATTGTATATTTTAAAACAAAAGCTTAATCATTACACCCTGGTCGAACCAGATTGTGAGGAACTTTAGAAATTTAGTCTCAACATCTATTCATCGTATTAGTTTTAGAAAAATTTTAAATATCTTTCGAGCCTTTTGAATTTCGTTATAAATTATATTTATCTGTCGCGTTTTTTTTCCTTTGGAGTGCTTCTATAAACATTTGTACTACCCTGCACTAAATAACGGCGCACAGTGGTATAGTTTCGTTTCCGAGCAAGATAAAACGAATAACTTCGTAACTACAAACAGTAAACTCGTAAAGTTCGCATAATTTATGGGAAATGAAGTTTAAGTCATCGTTTGGAACTTTATAACATCTGGCTGCAAATTATTTGGTTTAGAAATATTTTTTAATTTCCGAGTTGTAAAAATTTTTTCTTGTATCTCTGCAAAAAAATATCCATCGGAGCGATTTAGTGTAAATGCTCATTACCACAGGTTCTTAAACATCGGTCACCATAATCGTATCAATATTATCTCATTTTCCAATAATGCAGATGTGCTCATTCCTTCTGAAAGTACCATTCATTATTCTCAAACATGTCTTGTATGTGGGGTTGTACGCATTCCTGTTCTAAGTTCAGATGAAAATAACCAGTAACGTTATTCTCAAAAAAAAAAAAACTTTCCACTTTATCTAAATGCTGCTCACCATATTGCGCATTCGATTTCTAACGAGTTCACATGATGTCCTACCGTCAAATGGGGATTATGAATTACAGAGTAGAATTAATAATTGGTTAAAATATTATTCAAGAAAAATATCGTTTCAATGGAGAAAAATTGATTTAATTAAAAATCTAGAATCATAAATTTTGATAATCCATAAGATAATATACCATCTTCTTTGAATCAACGTTCCAGCGGGCGTTTGGGCTTTTATAAATTTAAGTGCAATTTTTATTTAGAAAATCATTGTTTACTGTTAAACTAATAAATACCGATAATTTAAATAAAAGCTAGATTTATTTTTGTAAAACGCGATATATTTATGTAATACGATGCGCGATATGTTGTAATATTTGTGCAGACGCGCCCGCTGGAAGGTTAAGGAACTTGAATGCATGTATTTGTTAATGTATAATTATTTAAAGTGTGTTTTGGATACCTCATAGAATTAAGAGACCTCTCTAACCTTCAGTAAATTAACATTTAATAAATTAGTAGAAAAAGTTGATGTGCATGTCAGTCATCTATTTCCAGTGCATATAATCGTAACTATCTAAAATGCTTTACAAATTAATGCAACATGTTTTCCTTCTAAATTTGCTTATTCTGTAAAGAAATTTACTACTTATTATTAAATGCCATTAGATGAGAAGTAGTCTAAGAGTTTCAATGTCAGATGGTATGTTGGTTTGGTGGAATGGAATGGTCAGTGTATTTATGCGTTTGACAAGTTGGCTGCCAATCTCTCACTTTGACTCACGCCTGTGATTCACGTCATCTAATTAGATGACCTTCTCTACTATATTTAAAGATATAGCAAGGAAGGAGTCTTTTTATTAGATAGAACGTCCGAATCTCGGGCGTGAATCATGGTAGCGAACGTGTTAATGGTCCTTTGCGTTGTCTTGCGAGTGAGAGAATGGTTTCATTCAAGCATTAAAAAAGCGATCAACTCGCTGTACATTCTGTCTGTCGGATTCGCGGCATCGAATTTATAACTAAAGTGACTGCTTAAGTTAGCATTATAGCAAAGCTACAGCGTGTATCATTGCAAGGAGATAAATAAAGGGAGTAAATAAATGAATACCCCAACTTTACAGGGCTGACAAAGTACAACATTGTTATTCATCGGAAATCAAAAATAACAGTTAACAGTTTAAATTGAACAGTAATAAGTGTTCAACGTCAGCCCCTCTAGAAATTCGAACGATATCGGGGCGGTAGGATAACTCATCCCACACTCTTTTCAACATATCCGGGGCTCTATCATGATTGTACCGACAAAAATTCTGTTTTCTAGAAAATGACCCGTTCTACCACTCGTGACGTCACATTTCGCGATGTCATCTAAATCCGTTAACACGAAGCTTTCGAAATCGTTTGGGTACCGAAATCCCTAGCGAGTTTCAACCGTTTTTTCTGACCGCGCTAAAGGCAAAGTGAGAAGGTTGTGTTGTTTGTTTCGCGATACTTTAAACGATGGCTCTAGTTTTGATGTTAGCTCTTGCGCGAGAAGATGCAAGAAGGGTTCCTTGCTTAAACACTTATTGATTACATCATATTTCATTGATAAGAGCATTTATTTACCTTATGATTTCATGAAAAACAACTGTAAACAATATTCAAAAATGTTATTTTAATGTTTTATACGTGAAGTACTCTCTGGAGTGTATTTGTCTTTATTAGATGCAAAATAATGCGGTGATTATAGACGTAGTATTGAAAATAAACATTAAAAAACCAAAACATATTTTATTGCATAACAAAGCACATTCATATAAAGAGTCAATTAATTCTATGCATATCATATTCGAGAAATAAACAGATAAAACAATGACATAAAGTGTAAAAACACGATTCAATAGGAAGAATTTATATTCGAAAAATATCAAAGATTTGTCTGTGAACAGTGCACAAAGTCTCCACTTATTAACCACTTATCTAACAAATTATATGTTTGATTATGCTGTAAAAACTGCATGACTACAACCATTTGAACAAAAGTAAGTTGTTTAAAACAATAAACTTTACAGGCCGACTCGACAGTCGATTTGTTCGTTTATCCTTCGAAATCGGAAAGAGTGCTCTCTTTTGATTGGTCAATCGTTTCCACTTCTCGTACTCGCGGAAACGGTGAGAAATTACTTCCTTTGGTTTCACTCGGCGTTGGTGGTCGATCTAAATTGAAGGTCACGACTATTTTCTCGCTGTATTTGAGCACTCGCGAGCGAGAACTATTCGGTGCGAATAATTGCCGGTAGAATCGTGGTAGAGCCCCTGGTGTCGTTCGTATTTCTGGAGGGACTCGCATTGTACACTTAAAACTGCGTTGAATTTAAACTTTCAACTGTTAATTTTGATTTCCGATGAACAACGAGGGAGAAATTTGCAGGGATATTACAAGAAAATAAAACAAAGTTGGGATATTCATTTATGTACACCCTGTACTCCCGAGTATATGTATATCATGAGTATGATTATTTGAGAAATAATTTTAGCTAAAAACAACGGACATATTGCGCTTAAAATTAAATTGTTCTTAATGCATTATACGAGATCCAGACGCGGCTCAAAAATGTTAAGATCAAAATATTTTAGCTTCACGGAGCTAATGCTCGTAAAACGCTCCATTACTCTTGGCACTGGCTTTAGTTGTCATTGACTGTAATAATTTTCGCAATGTGCATCGTTCACTTGTTTTTCTTTAAAAGATGTTTAGCACGTTAAAGGTGTCGCTAAACAATTAATGACGATAATCCGAAAATGCGATTTGTAGAACCAGTGTGGTATAATTAGTGCATATCGTTTTCATTAATTTTTTGCCAAAATCTTATTTTCTTGACTGACTGAATATTTAAGATTTGTTTCAAAGTAAAATTTTTAAAAACTAGTTAATTTATAACTAAAACAAAATTCATTTGTTGAATTTAAGGATTTCATTTAAATATCTTGTTAAACAGTTATTGTCGATGCATTAAATAACTTGCAAAATTTATTAAATTGAAGCAACGAACCTTTTTGAAATTCAATAAAATAAGCACATTAATATCAATTTTCTAATTCATAACTTCTTAATGTATTTTGGTTAACCTAACACCCTTTCCATTTATAAAATTCATTTTTTTCAAATAGAAATGTGGGATAAACCAAATATTTCAAGAATAAAATATAAAATGTATATAAATTATTTTAAATGAATTATACCGTATTGAATAAAATTCATTTTGTTATCTATTTTAAATATAATTTATAAAACTTGTATCATTCTGAAGAAGCAAAATGTTTTCACTTTTGATTTTTACAGTCGAATTTATAATGACATTTTATTTTGTACATAATTTTGTTCAAACAGAAACCGTAAAAGCGCCAAGGTTTTTTTTTCAATTCCCAGGCACATTTAGCTGTTAATTCATTTTAAAATCAACTATAGTGATTGTTAAGAATAAAATATCCTATTTTTTCCCATCTCGAAATTCAAAATAGCTATCATGTCAGCAGATGAAAATATATCTTCAAATTTTTTGTTAAAATAGCGCGTGAACAAAAATGATCAACATTTTTGAGAACGATAAATAGAAAGTTTCACCTTTAGTTAGTATCGTATCCAAAATTGCATTCACAGTAGTTTCATAGATTAGTTTCTTGAACTGAAAAAAGGGAGGATATTTCCTATTCGTCGCATAACTTTATCAATTTAATTTTTCCTATTTAATTTTATCCTACTTAATCCTACCCCATCTATTCAATATTTTCAAAATATCGGGAGTAACAATAGGAAATGAAGTTTAAATTTTTATCAATACTTTCTGTTCGTTTAAATTTACTTCACCTGACCGCCTTTCATAATGAAATTTTCTTTGCTTCCGGTGGAAATAAAACCTGTCAATTTTTTAAGACTTAACCGAGCGGAGAACTGACGGTGCGGCTTTTTTTTTGTTCTAATTTTGTTGTGGTTTGGCGAGTCGTTTTTTAAAGCTTGCGTTTAGAATTGTCAATGAATAAAATATTTTTTCTTTCAAAACTGTTAATATATCGCACTTATTACCAAAAATTTAAACTAATGAGATTTGTAAACGCACGCATTGAATGTATTTTCAGTTTTCATTGTTGGGAGAAAAATATTCATGAAATTTGAATCATATTCAATTTGAATCATTGAATCATATTCAATTTGAATCATTGAATCATATTCAATTTTCAAAATCAACTGTAAATTAGTCTAACTCAGTGAAATAACATGTAAAATAAACCGAAGACACGTTTACTGTGAAGCAGATGGTAATGTTCCTTCAAATACAGTTATGTTAATTCAGCTGCCGACACATATTGTCGATAAGAACCGCTGTGTCAACTGAGTATCAACATTTAGTTATGCGTTTATATTCTCTGATGGGCTTTGGGTGGTATGTTGCAAACAGTGGCGTAGCTATATTTAGAAGTTTAAGGCTTATAGCCTTGTATCTGCTGCCTCTTTTCACAAGTACGTGTCTAAAAAGTTATAATAGTCGCCTTGTTCTCTAAGCTTACGGTTCCGAACTGATTCAAAAGCTTTAATTTAGGAACAAGTGACAAAATTAAAAGTATATAAATATATGGTTGGATTAAACCCTTAACATAAAATGACGTCTCTGACACGTGCATTGAATTACAGAATTTTTGCTATTTAAATCAGTATTTAAGTCAACGTAATAATTAATTTTAAATACAAAAATCACCTGGACATGCTTAAATGTCTCAAGTACCTTTTACCATCTGAAACAGATTTAAATAATAAATATCACAAATGGATGGTGGCACTAATTAGGAGGTTAAATAATTCGTACGGCGAGGGGCTAAGGATCTCAATTTGAGTCGGCAATTTTTCTGTTGGGCTAAGTGTTCCATGCAGGAGCGTATCGAAATCGTTCCACTGCAGAACTTCAGCACTCCCAAAATTTTGTTAGTTTATAAATATAATAATTTTCTTTATTTTGCACGTAATATTTAAACCCAACAATTGAACACGTCTTTCCTTTTAAATCTCTCAGTTTACAGGCACAACGCAGGGATAAACTGCGTGCTTCCTTTCGTAGAAAGAAGAGTTCAAAGTATTGCCTTTCAACTCTGTTCCGATTCCATGCGGAATAAAAAAGCGCATTCGTTTTTACTAAATGGTTTGTGAAGAGAAGATTGAGCTGTCGAAAATATAGTTTCGGAGTTATTAGAGGTTAAGTTTTAAACGTTTTTCCTCAGCCGAAAACTTGAATATAAAGAAAAAAACTGGGCAAAAATAATGGAGATTTTTAAAAAAATATATAGAACAATAAAAGATTTTCGTACATAAGAAAATATAAGGATATTATTTTCGGCTTTTTAACATTGCGATTTCATTGTTCTTTATTGTCCAACCGCAATTGTATAATTTTTCATAAACGAGAATAAGCACTGCTTGAAATATTAAAATTATTTTGAACTTCAATTTTTGAAATGAATTAAAAATTAGTGCTTGTTTAATTATATTTATATATTTTAACACTTATATTAAAGTCAAATTTATTTTTATCAAGAAATAATGAAGTTAATCAAAATTAGTGGTAAAAATGTAAGTTATACTAATAAATGCTTCATGTTACATTGTATTTTATGTTGCAGCAACCGCCCCCCCCCCTCCGCCCCAAATGTAAGAGCCACCACCGGTTCCAAGCATTCCCTTCAAATATCAAAGTCTCGGCCTCGGGACCTTTTGGGCTCCAGGCTCGAAACCCATTCCACTGAAGATCCACCGTGTATGCTGGCCTGTTGCAAGTTAAATCATACGTAGGGAGCCAAACGCCCTCCTGCTGGTGTGGTGCAAAAGTTTAGAAATGGGAGCGCCAGCTCAGGAATCGTCCTCGTCATCTGCCTGTGGTTCAAAATCACAATATCTGTCCTAAAATAACTCGTATTGCTGCAAAACGGGACGTTAATTTAACTAAACAAAAACTCTTCAAATACAAAGAAAATCAAATGACGATGTACTTAAACCCAAAATCTAAAAAAAATAATAGCTGCAACAATAGTTTTATTATAAACAAAATAGGACATGTATGATGAAAAACAAAAATATATGTTTTAAAAAATACTGCTATAAACGTATTACTAAAAATTATTTAAATTTATCGTGGATGTATGTTCCATTGCGTCACAACAAATCAGTACGTTTAAAGCATCCATTTCGTGCATGTAGGAAACTGGTGAAAATATTTTTCACAAACGCTACACGTCAGATCTTTAGCGATTTATGCTCACAAAATCTTCAATACCTTCCTGTACATTTTCTCAATTTTGCGATTTTCCCTATGAACTGCGGTTTATAAAAATTTTTAAGAATGAGCAAAGTCAAAACTAATGCATAGTGATGACTCAAATCACCAATTTTAGACTTGTGTTGTATTTCGTAGTGGAGATGAAAATATTTTGTTTATTGATATTTCTTAAAGCGCATAAGTTATTTTAAGAAACTAAATTTTTTTTCTTCGTCCTTAGGAGGAAGCAACAATTCGGAAACTCGACTCTAGCCGTCGACAACTTTTTACTTTGGACTGGAATTTCATCTAAAACGTAAATTTATGAAATTCTCGTGGCTCTCAAACTTCCGTGGATAGTAGACACCCTGTAAACGATTTCATTTGAAACATTTAACCTCTTCTCTTTCAATGGCATACCAGACTGAAGGTCCGAGTAAGGGAAATTTAAATATTTGAATTTATAAACATGTCAGAGCGGCAATTAATGAAGATAAGATTCAGTTGGACCCGCATAAGTATCTTGAGTGACCATTTGCTTTCTTAAATGGTTGAAATAACAATGAATCTCCTAAATAAATTCGTACGTCAAGAGGTTATCGGAAACTGCATTCTAACGGCCCTCTGGAGCAATGACGCTCAACTTGTCTTTCCTTTAGCTACACCACTGTGTTTATATAATTCTGCATTCCATTTGCTACTAATCAAGAGTATACTCATGCAACGTGTACGCACCTAAAATGAAAATTTTGGTATATGGTAATGTATTCACTTGTCTAAAGCATTCCAACACGAGCACGATGCTAAAAAAAAAATAGGGAATCGTTCATTTAGAATACCTTTGTTATGAAATCTAAATTGTGCCTTGCGACGAATGGGTTTTTTGTTCGCGATAGAGAAATCTTGAGTGCAGTTTTTTTCTATATTTACAGTTAATGCGAAATTCCATGTCCTCTTCTAACGTGTGTTTCTTTAACTCTTTCCACAGAAGAAAGTATTGGAATGCGTAGTTATTTTTTAAATATGAGAGTTCAATTTAATGCTTAAATACCCAAAAATTATAATTTTATTTTTCCGAATTAAATATTCTGTGATTTCTTACAGCTTTGTAGGCACTTTCATTCAAGATCGAAATTAAGAAACGTCACAATGATGCACCATCTGGAAGGTGCATGAAAGGGGGACTCTCCAGTGCAAAGAAGTGGGAACGGCCGCACGGAAAACGTGCAATTCGATCTTGGCCGACGTTTCCCATTGCGCGTGGCTGCTCAGGGCCGGCGCACTTTTTCTAGTTAAGTCTAATTGCACTAAAGTCGGTGTCGCGCCAGAATGACAGTCGCTGTCTAAAAGCCGTAAGAGCCGACACGCATTTGTGACAATCAGGAAGAGAATGTGCTAAGCAGCTGGCACGCCCGCGTAACAGTCGTCCCCAAAAGGTTAAACTGCTGTCGGAATGTTATTGATTAAATCCTCCTTTTGGTAATATAACTTCAAAAGTGTGCATTATTTTTCGACACCAGTCTACTAAATGAAAATGTCTGGTTACTGCTTAAAACTCGTCTTTCGTTAACAGTATTAAAATTTTAACTTTTTATCTGCTCCCAACCACATTGCACAATCTCTTTGCTTGCTTATAAAAAGCTACCACTCTCAAACCTTTTCCAAATGTTATCTGTAAACTTTGACATACATCTGGGCCTAGCTTAAAACCTACAACTCAGAAACAACCTTTTATCAAATACGTAACCGTAGCTGTTACAGTTCACAACTTTAAAATACTCACGAAAACCTAATACAAACTCGATCGTTTTTGTTATTAGTTTCGAATTTACTTGCTTCATTTAAATTCGTCTCTTAAAACTGAAATATGAATTCTAATTACGAATATCAAACATTATAGATTGGTATTTTAAATCAACATGTTAAAAATGCCATATTTTATGGAAATAAGAAATGCTAATTATAACCTCAAAAATAAAATAATGCCAATTGATGACATGTTTCCTATAAGTTAATTTATTAAAATTATGATTCATGACGAAATAAATGAACATTTTACTATGTTCAGATTTAGTACTGAAGCAGCTGAAATCAATGCTACATACCGACACTCCCTTCCAGAAACGAAGCCAATGCCAAGCAGTCAGAAATGGGCATTTTAAACTTTAATATTATCCTGAAACATCCAGTTTATCACTGTAATTTTAAATTCACAAGCTGAGTTGTGAATTTCTGACTTTTATTAGGTAATTTTGTATTGCTTCCTTTTTGAAATGAGGAACAGACTTGAGAAACACAATTTTATTTTCTGTACATGAAGTTCTATTCTCATTTAAACGCTTTATAAATTCTGAATAGAAATTTCTGCATCTTAAGATGAAGTACTAACTAGTACTTCTAGCATGCTAAAAGTTTCTAGGTCAAATGAAATAAAATGTTGAAGAACGGATTGTGCCATAATATTATGAGGTTAGAGAATTTAATATGTCGAGTGGATAATATAAGAGCTTTAATCGAAAATGTTCACCATCCCACAGAACCTTCATGGAAATCCTAATCTATAAACCAATTTCTTAAAATAAAGTCGTATAAATATTATTTAAAATGAAAGCGTTGCGAGGATTATATATATTACCGACAAACATTATATTCCAAAATATGTTGTCTGTTCTGAAAGGAAAGTGAGATTTTTAAAATTGCTCGAAACTCGGAAATATTAAAATGATCAAGTTTAATTTACTTTCTAAGAGATTTCGGCACTGAAGTCTTTTTCATAATGAACAGACTCTTAAATAGAGATCTAAGATTGTTTCACAAAGCAGTTCTTGAGTCTAAAGAATACTTAGCACTTTAATCATAACAGCTGACATCACATATTAATTACTGATACAAAAATTTCAGCTTTTTTAAAATCTTGCTCCGTATTTTATTCAAAGTAGTGTTTTGGATTTTAAACAGAGGGGAGAAAAGAGTATATATTCACAGGTTTCAATCTTAAAGTGAGAAAGTAATCTACTTGTAGCCAAACAATATCCAAAGCAATTTCATTGTGGCCAAGGAAAGCATTTGCTAATGAGTCATAGTGCAAGAAAAAAGATTTTAAGTATTTTTAGATATTTTTTTTCAATTTAAAGACCGTTTTACTTTTATTAATTAAATATTGAATTCCTTTCTTAGAGTTTCTTTTCACTAAAACTATCATTTAAGCGATTTAACATTTTATCACCGGATTTTATAATCTCCCCATGCAAGCACTTGTTAACCTTTAGCTTATTATATACATAAGGCACCAAATACTTTTCACTTCGAAGATTTTGAACAAGGAACATGGAAGAGCTATCCCTGGTTTACAAGCGGTTAGAAGATCTGCACTATCAATCGGACGCATGTGGAATTTCTTTTCTTGCTTTCCCGTATTGGCAGGCGAATTTCCCATCAAATATCATGTGGAACCATAAGAACGAAGGAGTAAAACAATTGAATAGTTTAAGCAGAGACAGGTAAGTTAACTGTGGGGGTGATGAAATCGCATGCATTCACTTGAAAAGTAATTGTATCAGGCCACGAAAAAGATAAATTACCTGCTGGTACATTATATGTACCAACGGGAAGAAAATTTTCTGAACGAGTCGAAAATTGTAGTTTTTAAGAGTAAACAATTTTATCAGTTATAGGAAAAGTTGGATGAATTGAGTGGCATCAAAGCATTAATTTTATCACTTGGAAAAAATGGTCATTCCTTCGGGATTTCGACAATTTTTCCCAATTTTTGCCATTAAATTGTGTGACAAGTGTCTAGATGCAAGGCCAGTTAAAGGAATGAAAGGAATAGCCGGCACTTCTAATACATTAGTAGAACTTATAAGATTTTTTGGAACGATAACTGCGAATTTTTCTCGCATTAATCTTTATTAAGTGAAAAATTGGTTTCATCTTGAAAGTTAAATGCAATTACAGAGAATTGGCTAAGAACATTGAAAATCACAGTTTCATTTTTACTAAAAGTTTTTCGATCTGCCTTCTAAAGGAATTTGAACTTCAATAAATTCATGTAAAGTTAAGGATAAACCGATATTTATTATTTAATCATGGGTTTTATTTCGGGTTAAACACTAGAAGCGAGTTGAATCGATACGGTATTTGCAATTAAATTTAAATCTGAAACTTAATATTTCTAGTGTCTCCAGTCGTTTTGGTAATATTTCAATTATTTCTTATTAATCAATCTTCTTTAAACTAGAATGACATCTTGAACTGAATTTAATGATTTAATCAGCATTTTGAAGATTGCAAAAATTTAGCTCCAGGTATTCCTACTGCAGAATAAAGAAATGGTAAATCAAATTTAGGAAACCGCTGATTTATTTACAAATTAACATTTTCTCTCGATGCAATCTTAAATTATTGATTACATACAAATAGTAATTTGAAAGCTACCACGTCTGAAAATTGCATACAAGCACATATACGAAACCATGAACACTGAACGCAGCTTACAGCAGCACAAGAGGTATCAAGAACCTGGCTTGTAGAACGGTGTCTTCTCATCTTCATACTGAAGATATCCTTTCATAACTTTAATACAGTTCATTAGGTAAGTTCTAACTTCTCAGATTTTATCTTTCTCAATCGGATTATACCCATTCTGCAGTTAAGAATTTGTAATCATTGCATTGAAACGCTGGCTTTTCTTGGAGATTTCGAAACGAAAAATTGTGCATGGATGGCAAGAAATGAATAGTTTTTTCGTAGGAAAACTGATACTTATATGCATAAAGTACGTTTAGATACCGTTCTTAAGAAAGTTGATAGTGTAATAAAGGTGGAAATGTCGGAAAAATAAAATGACTTCCCGACTCTCATTTATAATCGGTTTAAGTACAAAAATACATTTTTATGGCAAAGCATTTTTATTGCAGCTTAAGGCGGAGTAATATTCTCAGTTTTATAACTTTGGTTGAACTTGAATGTGTCCGAGACGCATCGAATTAAAATCGCGTAATTTAAATACACCGAATTTTTAAAAATTCTGTAGAAATGAGTCAAGTTAACGTGAAATTTACTTTGGATTTTTTTCAATTACTTTACCCAAATTCTCAAGAACGTTTGGCGCAGGATGGCCAAATTGGCCCTTGTGCCATTAAACTAAAACAAATTCTCAATATTCGCTATCCTATCAGTTCTTATGCTTAAAATGGTACATTCCGCATAACAACAAATCATGTGATTCACCTAAAATTTCTACAAGTATTATATATTTCTAGTATTGAAGCCCACGTGCTAATAATAGAAGCCTTGAACAGAGGAACATTGTTTCACTTTAAACCGAGCACATAGAGTACCTTAAATCGCGCAAAAGAATAAAGCAGAGTATTTGAGAATGTTTTGAAGCGAAATTGCAAAAATTACTATGTGCCTTAGTTGCCATTAGTGTCGGTTTGTTTTGTTGTGAAAGCATTTCTATTATTCGATATACATTGGTATAATTACAAGACATTTTTAAAGACCAGGCTGCTCATATAATGATTTTAAATTTTTAATATCGTAACTTCTATAAACTTTAATTTCTTATACTGGAACTTAACACAATTTACCCTGAGGCCATAAAAGAATGGTTTATTTCTTTCTTAATGAATTTATATTAATTTTGAATATAAACTTTCATTATTTAAAAGTTTTAATGAGTATCCATTTCAAGCGGTGTTTCTTCACAGAAACAAATCCATTACTTCTTAATCAAACACGGTATTTTGTGTTTTAACATGCTGACTGTTGCCGAAATGTGATTTTTAAAGGAATTCGAATATTAAATAACAATTTTTTTTATTAGAATATGTTACAAAACATTTTCATTTCGGAAAACAAAAAGTCAATCGGAATCATTTGTAATGTACAAAATGTGTTTTTAAAACGTAATGTTTTTGTCTGCTTCGATCTGTGAAATATTTGCATACAGTCATCAAGATCAAAGTACTGGAAAAAAAAGCTTCAGCGTCGTCTCGATAAGCTTCCAATCCTAACAAAGGTTGGAGAGGCATCTCTATGTCTAAAAGACTGTTTTAAAGCCAAGAGTGCAAAGAAAACATGGAGCGGCATCTAGATATCGAAAGAACATTGAAGCCTCCAATTCAAAAATTGATGGAGTAGCACGTTTCTAAACAAGAGAATAGTACTCAAGCCCCATTGCAAAATAATTCTGGAGCGTCATCTAGATAACTGAAGAGCAGTACTCAAGCCCCAGTGAATCCCTATATCGAGAGAACAGTACTCAATTTCCCAGTGCTAGAAAAATGGTGGAACGGTATCGAAAGAACAGTATTAAAGCCCCTATGCAAAAAAACATTGTAGCGGCTTTTCGATAACCTGAGAACAACACTAAAGTCCCCGATACAAAAAAACTTCTGAAGGACATTTTAGTGAGTTTTGTGTTTGGGGAAGCATAGGGATAATCAAATTTTCATAAATGGCCGAATAATTCATGACTTCTTTTTATAGTAAGGACATTTCTATATTTAAGTCTGAAAAATTTTAATGTCACAATTCATTCGATTTCTCACAGAATATGGCAAAGTTAACCGCTATAAGGCGACATTTTCACCTTCAGTGGGGTTCTACAGGAGGGGTTGGAAGCATTCAATCGAGTCTACGCAATCCTGTTGCAAAGTCTCATAATTTTGAAGCATTATTATTATCACTCTAAACGGTTATTTTTATTCTTCTTGTAAAAAGCCACTTTGAATGCTGTTGAATGCCTTATTATCAACTGACTATCAATAGACTACCTACAACATTGAAAATCATCTGTAGCTCCATGCAGAGAATTGAATATCTAAAGAGACAAAAAGGTAAGAATATCTAAAAAGACAAAGAATAATAGAAGCAATTTAATTGGTGTGCGCAAGTGCAGCATCATCCAGGAAAAAATTGCCAAGTATAAAATAAATAAAAATATTAAAAAAAGGGAGAATAAAAAGGTGGAAGGGTAAAAAATAATAATAGACAACGACAAGAAGTAAGAATCTGTTGAATGACTTCATCAGAGGCCAGACATTCATGCAGATTAAAAAATGGAATAGGTTTTCTATAGAGGAAAAAGACTTTAAGGTCTGAATTTAATACCCTCTTTTGGCCTGAACCTAAACCGGAATGTATTGGAAAGAAAAACATTTATCCACAAAGAAGAAATTAAAGACAATCTCCAGAACAAAGTGTAAAAAGAAGGGATTAAAATCTTACCTCTTATAACATATTTGGAACAAAGGAGTGACGCTTTAACAATGTGTTACAATGTAAACAAGGAAAATAGATGCGTGCACGTATCTCCATCTAGTGAGGAAGATTGGCAGGACAGCATCCTAAATCAAATTTATGTAGTTTGCAGTAAGGACTTTATTGCGCAAATTGAAGGTACCAATTAACTAGGTTTCTAAGCGCAAAAAAAAACTCCCTGAGATCTGGACTGCTGTCTTCTCATGCGCACTCTTTCCTTTTCTGAGTCTCTGAGATTTTCTAATTTGTGTCAATCAATCTGTATATATATTTTAAGCTTCATTAGTTTTGTTATTAACAGTGATAATCAAACCAGTTGCTCAAAGGCACAAAAGAGACAGTTCTCTGTTATCATGCGGCCAACTCCTAAGCTTGTGTCAAAAAACCCACAGTAGTATGGGCTTTCATTTTCAAAGAACTGGAAGGCCTGGACATCCTCAATACCAGCATTCACAATAGTTGTCTCTTTCCTGGGCATCTGAAACAAGAACTTTTTATTACGGCTTGTATCGACCTTCCTTGCGTGGGACGGTAAACACTGGATCGAAAGGACAGCATTGAAGCACCCAGCGTAAAGAAAAGATACTATTTTTTTTTGAACGAGTCTCGCCTAAATATTGAAAATATCGCGATTGTTTCTAAAGTGAGCGTCAGCTTCCTACCATTCTTTTACAAAAAAATTTATAAAAAGAAAGAATTAAACATGTAATGCTTTTGGAGGGCAAATTGATAAATGATGCAAGAGTATGAAGACTGGCCGAAACTGGACATATTAGTCATAGGAACAAGTCACCCATCAATGTTGACACACTCCTTCATCTCGGGTACCCTTTAAATCAAAAGTCGCCTAATACTAACTGGACTGCTGACTAATTTAAATCAGTGAAATAACTTATTTTCCCCTTATAGATGTCAGTGAGTGGACCAGTGAGGTTCCTCCAATTTTTGAGGAACTGTGTGCTTCCGCACTTCAACATCCGATTCACAAGAATGTGCGGAAACAATTATTTGTTATGGCTCCTCTCCCATATCTAAGCACTTCGACTACAGTTTATTGTGACATAATTGGTTCAATAACTGCTGTTGTGGTGTAGGGTGGATCGCTCTTCTATGGAGAAAAAAAATTATTATTAATCAAAACCTACCTATGCGAAAAGATGTTCTATGGTATGGAGATTAAGAGAAAAATAATAAAAAAATTAAATTCAAAATTTAATACTGCCACAAGGAGGTTGAATTTTCGAAAAAAATGGAAAAATACTGATTTTTGGTTATACGATTTTTAAAAAAATTATTATCAATCAAAACCTACTTATGCGGAAAAGATGTTCTATGGTATGGAGATTAAGAGAAAAATAATTAAAAAATTTAAATTCTAAATATAATAGCATCGAAAGGGGGTTGAATTTAAAAAAAAAATGGAAAAATACTTAATTTTGATTATTGATTTTACGATTTTAGATTCGAAATAATTGTTTTTTTTTTGCAATATAAATAACCAAAAGTGATGATTAATGAGTAGTGAGTACTAAGTAGTGAGTGGTATAATGTACATTTGCAACATTTTATGACTCAGCTCCCCCTCCCCATACCGTCAAATCAGTCCGGTTAAACAACTAGAGCAGTAAGCAATGACTTTGCGTGCTTTCAGAATTCTTCGAAGGGCTAATTCCCTTATGTGATTTCTGTCTTCAGCTAGCATTGATATCAGGGCATTTTCTGGATGGCCAAATAATTAGTTTCTTTTAATAACAGGGTCTATGACATCCTTCAAATCATTCGAGAAATAACGCGATAGAACGATTGATTGATGCAAATGCTGTGCCTTATAGATTAATTATGGTTTCGTTTTGATCTTGAACCACATAGACGCTTAGTTTTGTGATGAATGTCGTTAATGTCAATAAAGCGTCGGATGAATTTTCGTGAGCTACATTGAACCTGAGAATTCTTTCTCGATTCTAAGCCACCTTGAGTGGCAAATTTTTTCAGGATTTATCTTCGACAGACTTTCTCTGCAATGTCAGCAGTTTATGACTTCAAAAATTTCCATTAAGTACAGTTGATCAGTACTTAAGACTTTCTTGCTATAGATAGCGTGTTTTATATTATGGATGAAACTACAGATAGCTTCTCGCATCCGGCCAACGATTTTCTTATTCCGCCAGTCAGGCTTCTGGGCCCAGTTGTGGTTCTATCCATGTGCGCGAAAAGATGACGTAGTGGAAGCTCGTTGGCGTGTAACTGGCACACAAACCGTTGTAGTGGACGATTCAGGATCAGTTCCAGGTTACGTATAATACCTCCTTTGACACCTGTGTTGACAGATGTTCCGTCGCAATCAATTTTGTTACATCTATGTCATTGTCAACGCATGACAAAAAAATTATATATGTTACTTCCAATAATTTGCGCTCTCCCGAAATTTACAGACACGTGTCCGATGTACTCAAAGCCAGGTTCTTTTACTAAGCTTATGTGTACTTCTATTATGATTTTTCTTCTGTTGTCTTCCATTGATAGAGTCCTGTCTTTTCGCCCATCGAAGTATAAACCAAACTGGTCATGGTCATAATCTTTTATGACCTGAGACAATAGAGTGGTTCTTGCCTTTGTTCTCCCACGCCGAATTTTATTTCTGTCAACAACGTTCAAAACATTGCTTTCTGAGATAATGCCCACATCTTGAAGCGCAGCTGACACGATGGCAGCGCCTGCTCGGTCGGAAATAACAAATCGGTCCAATGTTCCAAATGCAGCTAAAACTTTTGTCACTACAGGTGTGACTGTGGGGAAGATTCCATGAAGTACCACTTCCGACTTATGGAGGGGTGGGAGGATAAAGCAGGAGACACAAAAAAGATGGGATTGCCTACTGCTCTAATTGTTTAACCGGACTGATTTGACGATGTGGGGAGGGGGAGCTGAGTCATAAAATGTTGCAATGTACATTATACTAGTCGCTACTTCGTACTCAATACTCATTAACCATCACTTTTGGTTATTTATATTGCAAAAAAACCAATTATTTCGAATCTAAAATCGTATAAGTAATAATAAAAATTAATTATTTTTCCATTTTTTTTTTTTTGAAAATTCAACCTCCTTTCGGTAGTATTAAATTTAGAATTTAAATTTTCTAATTATTTTTCTCTTAATCTTTATACCATAGAACATCCTTTCTGCATAAGTAGGTTTTCATTAATAATATATTTTTAAATCGTATAATCAAAATTCAGTATTTTTTCCATTTTTTTCGAAAATTCAACCCCCTTGCGGCAGTATTAAATTTTGAATTAAATTTTTTATTATTTTTCTCTTAATCTCCATACCATAGAACATCTGTTCCGCATAAGTAGGTTTTGAAATTCTGAAAAAAAAATTTCGATCCACCCTATTGTAGTGCCAGTAACTGCCCTTGCCTACTGTCCACTTAGTCAACAGTTCGGTCCTCGTTGTGTTTTTTCCTTTTTTCCAAAATTATTTCGAATTAAATGAAAAATTAAAGAAATGCTTTTTAATTAAAATATTAATTATTTTTATGCATAAAATAACTGTCCATTCATATGATGCTTGAATTATAGTTCAAATTTAATTTATAAGCAGTGAAATAATTATAAATACATTTTTAATGGTGATAAATAATAACTGTAATTAAAATTACAATCTTAAAATCATTAAAATTTTTAAATTATTGAATTTTCATATTTACAAATACTTCGTTTTTACTTAATCTTGAATAAATAAAGAGCAGATGTTAATGCATTAAATACATTTGCGGACGTCTAATATTTAATAATCTAATATAAATAGTAGAGAGCAGCTGTTAATCTATTAAATGCGTAGGCAGAATGCGCAGGTACAAAGTTTCAGTGATTGAAAAGGAACAAATGTGTAATTATTTTTACTCACTATCGTATGGAATTCTTCTATAGTGCTACTCTTATTCCTTCAGAAACTCGGAACAATCGGGGTTGTTCACCTTGGATTTTTAAGTGTTTCATGTCGTTTTCTTATTAAATTAGCATGATACAGATAAAATAGTGTATCGTAAGTTAAAGATGGAATCGCACAAAAGTCGCTTAAAGAACCATTGTTCTTGTGAACGATCGTCATCTATTAATTGTGCAAGATGTGAAAATATTATTTTCCAATGTTTTCATGATAATTATCATTCTAGTTCTTGTATGTAATTAAATGTAGAAATATGAATTACTAGTAGTAAACGAAAGTTAAATTTAAAATTAATAAATGTAGAATTAATTTCTAAAATTTATGAATGATAAAGCCTAAACAAAAATGTTTCCTGATGTGCATCATTATAATTATCATTTATCACAATTAAAGATGTGTTTGTAATTACTTTACTGCTTATAAACTAAATTGTGACTATAATTCAAGCATCATATGAATGAGCAGTTATTTTATGCATGAAAGTAATTAATATTTTAATTAAAAACATTTCTTTATTTGTTTATTTAATTCGAAATAATTTTGGAAAAAATGAAAAATAGAAACACTGCTAGAACCGAACCATTGACCAAGCGCGCTGACACCTGAGCCATTTGACCGCTAACTACTGGTGATCACTTACTGGTATATAAGCTGTGCCCAAAGTTTGAGGACTATTTTCTACTAATTGGCTTGCCATTGCACTTTATTAGGTTAATGGGTGAACGCCCTGAAGGTATGCTACTAATATGTCAAGTTTCATCCCGAACTGAATTTCCCAAGTCGTACCCTCCTCTTGTGAGGTAAATTAGGCGTATTTTCTATTCTGCACCTTATTTGCAATAAACAAGATCTATGTTTACAGAATTCTCTTTCGGCGCAATTCACAAAAGGTTCCATTACCCATAATTTATAGACATGAAGGTGCATGTCAGTGTCGTATGCTCTGATTCTTATATATACCAGAATATTTCACCCCAATAATTGGTATTTATTTTAAAAATTTGTTCTTTTCTGTATTAAATAACTGACACAGTTTAGTTGGAATAGAAGAATTGGAATAGGAAAAAATATATCTCTAAGTTGCAGCATTAGTCTTTTAAGAAAACAAAAGGAATGAAAACTAATATGCTTCAATTCTTTACATTCACGTATCCGTATGTTTGAGAGAGCTGTTATTCAATCATAATAATTAGATCAGCATGTGATCTGATTATACATAGTTACTATATACCTCATAGAATGCCTAATATGAGGCTTAATGGAAGGTTAATATCAATGATAGCAAAAAGAAACAAAATGGCTATGGATTAATTTTAAACGTACTTTCTTTATCAAAGGAAATAATAAAGTGATCAATTTTAAATAAGAACTTATATTTCTAAAAAAGATTTCTATCAATTCTAGAGCTTTGTTTCAAAATCAGATTGATCACTTACAAAATAAATCCGAAGAACAATTGAAAACTAACTAATATGTGATTTACTTTTCTCTTGTTTTAATAGAATATACCAAAAGCAATATTAAAGAAAAATGCCTGAAAGGAATATCAGCACAAATCAATCATGAAAAATTTTTGCAAAAAAAAAAAAAAAAAAAAAAAAAAAAAAAAACCCCGAATATCTAAATAAATAAAATGTCTATTCTTAGCAGTGTGATATTCCAAACCATTTCTATCATTTCCGAAGATGTTCTAAATTTAACTCTTGCAGTGAATTCTAATATAAATGCTAACACTTTTTGTGATTGAAGAGGTGGTAAAGAGTCCATTAAGGTTGGCTTACTCAATTTATTTCTCGCAAGTGTAAACGAAAAATGTAACGTTCAGTTCCACCTCTGTATGTAGATGCAAGAAAACTACAATTTTTCATTTCTGATATCATTTCTCTCGGGCAGTTTCTTTTCTTTGAACAATTCTTTCTCCATAACCGAAACGAAACTGGAGCGAACCAACAAACTCTACATGAGCACATTTCTCACATTTCCTAGTTTAAGAAAAAAAGATTGAAAAGAAAGGTACAAATGAGAACAAAATCGGAAGAATGTATTTCTACTGTTTGTTATTTTTAAGCTGAAATATATTACGTTTTTCACGTTATCTTTTTTTTATTATTTTGATCTTTTTGAAGTTTCTAAGCTAACGAGTAGCGGAAAAAAGTGAAACTTCAAAACTACGTTTTTCAAATCCATACGCTTTCGCAGTTTCAGAATTTCTTGCCCAACTTTTTTCACTTCAGAAACCTAATGCGATATTTGAGAAATATGATTAAAGTTTCAAATAATAGACGTTAGACCATTCTATAACTCAAGTAGAATAACACAAACAGAAAAGAAATAAAAGAAATAGACAATGAAACATTAAACTAAAGGCATTTTTAAATATATTTGCGCAGATGATTGTTTTTTGATTGCATATAATAACCTGTTAAATACTCTTCTTATATTATCTTGAGTTATAGAAATAATTATTTTCATTTCGAATAATTTCTCAAATTGTTTCAATAACGTAACGAGGAGCTAATTCAGTATTTGAGAAGTGGCAGAGGATAATTGAATTCATTAACAATTATGTCAACATAAGATTTAATTTACCTGCAGACAAAATTTGTCGTTTGAATCGTCGTAACTAATCTTTTCATCTAAAAGGCATCTAAAATTTCCCAATTTTATACATTTTATTTTGTTTATGGTAGTCATTAGTCGGAATGTTTAGTTTTATCTATCATCTTTCAAAAATAACACTTTATTATATTCACACATTACAACTTGAAATTATATCTTCGGATAGCTTTATCTCCAAATAATTAACATCAAATACAAAAATGACAATTTAAATAATCTGCAAATTTTTATTGATATATCTGAATCATTATGATTAATAAGTTTGGCGAACCAGCTGGTCCCCGAATTAGTCTAGTATATGTTTCTGAAAAGTGGCCAGCACCTCATTGAAGATTTTCAATTTGATTTTCCTACTTATTTAGCTTTCTAACCTGATAAATCTATGGAACAACGCTACAAGCCATATGCTATAATTTCAAGCAAACCTCATCGAAAATCCGTTGTGTATGATGGTCTGACACACATAAAACCTGTTATTATGACTCAAATGCTGTCATATTGGTGCACCATAGATGTTCCGAGATCTGAGTATTGAATCAAATGTCATTTGACAGAAATTTAAATTACAAATTATGTCTAAAAAAACTCTGATGTCGCATCAAAACTGGATACAATACATTATACTTACACTCGGTTGTATGTGACAGGAGACATTCTCAAACTTCATAGTTCTAATTTAGTTGTATTAACTACCCGTTTTGAAACAACACGAGTGCTATTTTGGGACGGACACCGTAATTTTGAACCGCGGTCAGATGACGAGGACCACACATGAGCTGGTACCCCTCTCCAAACTTCCACGCCACACCAGCGGGAGGACGTTTGGGACGGGAGGAACCAGCGGGAGGACTACGTATGATTTAACTGCAACAGACCCCATACACGACTGATCTTCAGTGAAATAGGGTTTCAATCCTGGAACACTACGGTATCGAAGCCAACGCTTTGCCACTAGGCCACTGTGGCCTCCGCTTCGAAACTGGGTACAATACACTATAATTGCACTCGGTTGTCTGTGACAAGAGAAAATCTCAAGTATCATAGTTCTAGTATGTGGCTGATGTTTATATTGATATGTAGTAATGATTGCCGGAAATAGTTTTGAATTATATGAATAAATTAGGTCTATACTGTCGCTAAACTAATTTATTAGAAATTCTTGTTAACTCTCGTACAGCAATTTATTGAATTCTTAATTCAGCAATTTATTGAATTCTTAATTCCGCAATTTATTGAATTCTTAATTCCGCAATTTATTGAATTCCTAATTCCACAATTTATTGAATTCCGCAATTTATTGAATTCCGCAATTTATTGAATTC
>BGPR01001092.1:0-46485 GCA_013235015.1 Araneus ventricosus | reverse complement strand
ATTTATTGAATTCCGCAATTTATTGAATTCCGCAATTTATTGAATTCTTAATTCTGCAATTTATTGAATTCTTATTATTCTTGTTCAAAAATACTTCAGAGTCATTGTAATATTTTTTACTTCTCACTTTTAAGTGAAAAGAGTAAAAAGCAACGAATTCAATCCACGTTTATGAATAAAAACCGGTAACTTTGGGTTTTTTTGTTAATAAAATTGCTTTTAATAGAAAACTAAATTCTTCTATTTTCCCATCTACTTTTCTAGGGAAAAAACATTTTAAAGCATTATAACTATCAAAAATTATATTAATCTGATTCTATTTACAGTCATTCTTTGTATACATATACTTATACAGTGTGAGGCATTTAAAATTTTAAATGAAACACTGAAATTCATTTTAAAATGAGCAGTTGTTTTTTTAATCGTAAAATGTTGTATAATTGCTCATTTGCGCGTTGCATCCACAGAGAACTACTGTATCAGAAAGTTTACATATTCTCTAACTGAAGAAGGAAACTAATGCGATTTAATTGTTTCAAAGGTAAATACTTTTCTTATTAACAATTAAGACGTTAATTTTTTACATATAGCTGACACTTTTGTTGAACAAACTGAATGAAATTCTGCAATGTTCCTACAAAGAAACACCTTGAAAGGCATAGAACTCGATACAATATTTGCAAGCTCTTCATAAAATTAGTGAAAACAATTAATTCAGTCAAATGAGACGCAAAAAGAATGCTTTTCAAGCATTATAAAACAAACGGGAATCATTTTTGATGCAAAAAAGTTTTACTTCATTAATTAGAGTTGCAGGTACTCTCCTAAAAATTAAGAGAATGCTGCGAAAAAAACCCCATTTCTTCAAACGCTATTATCCAACGACCCAAACCAGCATTTAAACACGTTCTACAAAACAGAGAAAGATAAAATGAGTGTAAACCTCCTTCCGGAATTATTAGCTCTAGGGAAAAAATAGGGTGAATTTTTTCCAAATCTGCCTTTTTAAAAAATTCTTTCATGAAAGTTCTCCCTTTTCCATTAGGAAACACTCGAAAGTATAATTTAATCACAGTATTTACAGAAGCAGTCGCTTTTTTTAAAAACAATATTATTCTAAATATTGTCTTTCAATAGAAAAGCCCCGCTGAACTAAGGATCGAAGAGCATTTGAAAAATCGATTAATCGGAAAATCGATGCGATACATTTCCCACTTTGGGTTTTGAATAATATTTTTTTTTACTTTTATTTTTTGCTTAAAACTGTTTTCTGTAGGGGAAAGTATTATTTTTTCTTTGTAACGATACATAGAAATATTTTACATGTGTTATTTAAGTAAACACACAATGAACTTAAATTACTTTTTATTGTTTTGCATAGAATTTTTAAGCACAGTAACTAAGTAACGCAATTATCACACTTTCAGTGTAACACGAAGAATGGTTCTTTTTAAGATTTGAGGCAATAATATGGAATATTTAAGAAATTTCGAGTAAAGCAGGGAAGTAATTTAAATTTCTTTTAATTTTAATGACTTTCGCATAATGCGCTTCCGTATAACGTGAATTCATTTTAGCGCGGAAATAAATGGCGACTAGTTCTCGTACAACGCAATAAAATGGCCCGTATTGTACGTAAAGATAAATTTAAGATTTTTTATTTATATTTATTTTTTGTTTAGAAAAGCAAATGCACACACTTGCCTATTATACTAACTGATATACCCGGCATTGCTCCGGATGATAATATTTTCAAGTCTAGAAGTTGTAAAAATTTACACTTGACTAAACAGTGTTTCGCAGCAGCATCTTTCGTTCATTTTCGCTTGCCCTCTCGCATTTCGTCTGACCTTTCGACCAGCACTTCCTTTCGTCTCCACACTTTGAACTACTTGGCATGAGTCTAGCAATCCTTGTAACTCTACATTTTCTTTTCCCTCATTACTACATCGACAACAGAAGCTCTTTAATATCATGGTTTTTATTACCATCATACAAAGTACCATTCTCTTCTTTTTGGTTCTATGTGCCTGATCGAAAAAACACCCAATAGTGTTCCTTCTTTTTCTCTTTAGATCCTCTCCTTTTGGAATCGGATTCGGTATGACTTTACTCACTTATTAGGATCATTTTAAATTTTGTCAAAATTAAATGAAGCATCGGATGGGGTTCATTGGATTCTGTTCAAACATATTGAAAAGATGTACATGCTACGAAATAAAAGTGGAAATAAAAATTCTGCTTTTCTGTTAATATTCAAAGAAAGCAATATTTTTATAACTTTAACAATGGCAAAAACATGGGAATGAAGGATTTTATAAAACAAAAATTCAGTTTGAATTTAGTTACAAGAATAGAAAGCTTTGTTACAAAATTGTGTTTAAAATTAATTTCGAAATGCTTATTAAAATTGGGGGGGAAGGAACGTATGCCATTTAAATTCAGGTCAGTTAAAAGAAAACCTTCTACTCATTAAGATGGTATATAAATCATCTTCGTCCAATATATATTTTGGAAGTTATTGGCGAAAACCTCAAAAAAAATCGCCGAAAATTGTCTTAGTTTTTGTTATTCAATTAAATATTTTAAGAAGTAATAATTTTTGAAAGTTGAAAAAACACAGTTGATCTAGAATTGACCCTAGAATGGCATGATCAAATTTCATGTCGTTGCTGTTCACAGTTTAGGAAGAATTCTTGTGACGGATTATACCGGTAAAACATCTTTTTTATTTTCACCCTATTTCGTCTCCTTTCGATAGGAACCGGACTAAGTAACCTTGAAAGGCTTAACACTACCGGAAATAAAAATGTCCAAAGAAAATAATATTTTCTTGTGTATTAATTTTAACATTGGCGAAAGCACGCATATAAAACATTTTATGAAACAATAATTTGGTTTGAATTTAATTTTATAACAATAGGAAACATTGTTACAAATTGTGTTCAGAATGAATTTTGGAATGTTACTTATAATTAGTGCAAAAGTTGCACCGCAATTGAATGAGTATCATTAAAAAGATAATATTTTCCTCTTTAAGATGGTGTAAAAATAATTATCGTGCAATTAATATTTCAGAAGTGATTGGCAAATATCTAAGCATTAGGCTTAATAATAATAATCTGAAAGTTGAAAATAGCACAGTTGATCTAGACATGTAGTCCAGAATGTCGTGTGCAAAATTCATGTCGCTACCGTTCCCCGTTTAGGAGGAGTTCTTGCGACCGACAGACTGTATTTTCTGTTATATATTATAGACTAGCTGTTACCCGCGAATTCATGCGCGAAGAATTTGAATTACTAAATTTTTAAAATTCACGAATGTAAATGTTTCGTTACATGTGTTGAAAGGTGAAATTAAAAGTTTTGACGGTTGATAATACATAATTGGACGACAAACAGGAGTGTATGCTGTTATAGTTAGGTAATTTATTTATCTATGCAAATACACTTTTGTATCTTACGTTTTTTTGTTTTACGTTTTTTGCACGGATGTAGAGGTTTTGTGGTCTGGACACACGTGAACACGCCACATATAGTTGCCATGGGAAAAATATGGTTTTTCCAAATGTACGCCTGCCCCTTTGAGTGTCTGGCCCTGAGCCTTGCAAATACTAATTTTAAAGGGAATTCTTACCTTTTGATGGTAAATCCTTCAGTATTATCGGAATGCGTGAAATTAAAACACTCTCTCGTTTTTAAACACTCTCACGACGTTTGGACCTAGGTGCGCAATTTGTAACCTTGCGCAGTCTCGGTACATCGAGGTTACGTATCAATAGTCCTGGCACACCGACTGTTAATCTCAGCTAATCGGAAGGTACCCCTGACAATTCTAAGGAGTTGTAAGAACTTGTTATCTGTTATATGAAGAAGTTGATGTTACTTGTTATTGCCCATTAGCGCACCTACAGGTAGATATTCTGAAATACCTCCCTCCATTTGTGACATATTTTTATTTTATTTAATTGACCTAAACTTTCATTAATGAGTGCCGAAATTACCAGTTCAAAAACCATTCTCTTATTCCTCATATATTCTCCGTTACTGTAAATTACATCATTGTACTCAATGGTATCATCAGGCCCTTATAATCTGTGGAATATACCATCCATCACGCTATATGTCATCCACTTCTACCATTCAAAAGAATACATAAAACATTTAATATATTATTAAGGATTAAGGATTTATTATTTCTTAGGAAACGCAGGTAAAAATGGCATGTGATATGAACTGCGGTGATTTTTTAATCTAATTAAATAAGCTTTAGAATTCTTTAAGAACCAATCAAAACATTGCCAAACGATATTTGAAAAAAAAATAAACAGAAAAAATAATGGCAAAGTAATTACACCGTTGCCTAGCAACTCATCAGTATAAACTCTAGTATCATTAAATTTGATTTATTTAAAAATCGTCTGTGTGTCAACTTTTTATTAAATTTTGAAAAAACAAAGATACAAACATACAAACCCACAATGACTTTTATTTATATTAAGACTAGCTGTTACCCGCGACTTCGTGCGCGAAGAATTTGAATTATTCTTTTTTTTTTAATTCACGAATGTAAATGTTTTGTTGCATTTTGAAAGGGGAAAGTAAAAGTTCCGACGGTGATAATACTTAATTGGACGGCTGACAGGAGTGTACTGTACATGTATGCTGATATAGTTATGTAAATTGTTTATCTATTCTAATATACTTTTGTATACCACATTATTTGCACAAATGTGGAGGTTGTGTGGGCTGGACACACGTGAACACGCCACATATAGTTGCCCATGCGAAAAATATGGTTTTTCCAAAAGTACGCCTGCCACTTTCAGTGTCTGGCCCTGAGCCTCGCAAATGATATTTTTAAAGGGATTTGTTACCTTTTGAACTGAGGTGATAAATCCTTCGGTGTTATCGGAAGGCGTGGAATTAAAACACTCTCTGTTTTCCCTACATCAGTCATAAAAGTAGCTTTCACGACGTTTGTACCTAGGTGTGTAATTTGTAACCGTTTGCCATTGCGCAGTCTTGGTATATCGAGGTTACGTATTAGTGGTACTGGCACACCGACTTTCAATCTCGGCTTGTCGGAAGGTGCCCCTGACAAGATCTTAAAGAGCTCTACAGAATATGATGTTCCTTGTTAATGCCCATTACCGTATCTACAGAAGAGTATTCTGTAATATCTCACTGTGAAAATTAAACAAGACACCGAGAGAATAATTCACTAACGTCATTGGATCACTGTGTAACCGTATTAAAAGCTTTAAATGCTACCACAACAGGAAACCGGAAGTGTAAAGTCTCATTTGTTGTTTATGGTCAAAGAAAGCAATATTTTCTTATATTAACTTTAACACTGGCAAAAGCCCGCGCGCGAAACAATAATTTGGCTTGAATTTATTTCTATAAAAATAAAAAGTATTGTTAGAAATTATTTTTAAACCTTTATAGCAATCAGAGAAAATATTTCATCGCAATGGAATTAATAGCATTAAAAAGATCATTTTCTGGTCTTTAAAATTGCATAAAAAGAATTGTTGTCTAATAAAGATTTCAGAAGTTATTGGCAGAAAACGTCTAAGCAATAGGCTTAAATGCGGCTAATGTTCGTTATTTAATTAAATATCTTAAGAACTAATTAGCTCTGAAAGTTGAAAATAGCACCTTGTGTGTAAATTTCATGTCGCTACCGTTCACCGTTTAGGAGGAGTTCTTGTGACCGACCGATCGACCGACAGACAGACAGATACATGTAATTTCTGCCTTGTTTTATAGATATTTATAAACATAAGCAAAATTTTCAGAAATAAAGATAAATTAGTTCAAAGTCTAACCATTTCCTAGCAGCGAAGTAGGTATAAATTTGCGTTATTTCAAAATCGTCTGCACGTAAAAAAATATTAATCTTTAAAAAATGAATAAAAATTGAAGGAAAAATGTCACAGAAATCAAATTAATATCATTGAAAAGGTAAAGTTTTGAACTTAGTCCTTAGTTAGAAGATAGTATAAAAATCATTTTTATCAATTTGTTCCGAAGTTACAGCGGAAAAAAGGATCACGTGATAGTTGATTTTAAATATAATTTATTCCACATGTTTTCGCAATCCTGAAGGATCACGTGACAGTTGATTGAAAAATAAAATAATCATCGAGAATCGCTGAGTCAATGGGCTTTGTTAATTATTTAATTGTTGTCTGTAGTCAAAAATAATTAATTTAACGTGATTTCACCTAGCCTATGTCCGTTCTTGGGTTTCAAGCTACAACTCTGTCAATTTTCATCCAAATCGGATTGGTAGTTTTGCCGTGAAAGCTTAACAAACAGACAGACGGACACACTTTCGCATTTATTATATTATTAAGGAAAGGATGTATACGAGCGTTGTAGGACGTGTAGATGCATATGAAAGGAATTCCAGCGTAGAACTAAAGTAAAACTTGGCAAATTTCAGGATCAAGCATTTCACTTGAAGAGATAGGTTTATCATTCTAACATTTTAGATGTGCTTTTTGAGGCTCCAATACATGGCCAATTATTAGTGGACGTAGAACGTCCACCGCCTGCAGAGAGTCAAAGAAGAAAGGAAAGATGGCGACTCGTACGAATTTCAAATGGTCGAAGATGAAAATCCCAGCATCGGGGCTCATGAAACATTAAAGATTCTCGCGATTCTTTAAGCTTAAGTTGAAGTGCTTTATGGTAGAATTTAGGTAGAACTAATGCGTTTATGTTTAAAAATTAAGCGGCATTTTAAAGGATTTATTTTAAAGATGAGAAAATTCTAAATTATTAAATGCATGTATATACGAATATTGAAGCTGACCATTGTATATATTTTGAAGGACTTTGTTACATTTGAATACTTTTATTTTTTTCAATTGTATGTTGCAGAATAAAAAAAAATCTCGAGTTTAAATTCCGTAAATTAATGCAATTTTTGTTGAGCATTATTGATAATGATATAAAAAATTAACTAATTTTAGAAGATTAAATAGCTTTCTGGCATGAAAAATTTCAACCCGAAGCGGAATAAATATTTTTAAATTGGCAAATTTAAAATTAACGAGAAATAAATGGAATTGAGTATTAACCTTTAAGATAATTAAATTTATACGTCGCATTTGTGATTGGTTCAGAAAGGATAAGACATGTTGAAATTGGAGATTCCATATTCAAGGTTTGTAAACCAAGTTCTCAAAGCGGAAAAAGGAGATATTACTTAAACTATTTAAACCAATAATATTTTCTTATAAATATTTTTTAATATTGAATTTGAGTCTCGTTAGTTTTTGAGATATTTAACAGTGAGGAAAATGATCAAATTAGCTCATATTCATTCATGCTAATGCATTATAATTACTGATATTACTAAGACAAACTCTTTTTTGAAATGGATATCGCATGTCAAGCATACATGCATGCAGGCTCCGCCTTAGCGAAGTCACACGGATGACAAGAGAGGCCACTGCGAAAAGGCAATGTTTGTGTGTGTGCACGCGATGTCCAGACAAATCTATCGCACTTATAGCCATGAAGTTTGGCACACAGGTAGTCGTAATGGTGATTCAATAGCACCTCGAAGTCGGAATTTTAAAATTTAATCTAGAAATTTTTTATTTGTTTTTGTTTTTTGGGGTGATTTTTCTCACTAATTTCTCAATAGCATGATTTTGAATAATTGTACGAAAAAAATAGATACACCATCGAAAGAGCAATGGATTTACGTTCTAATGAAATTTGTTTCGTACGTCTAACGTAATTTACTAAATTTTGAAAAAATTTTGAAAAATAGTCACTTTTATGGTAATTTTCAGTTCAGATTTCTTAAAATTCTAGCATCCGACGTTTTAATAACGCTATCAATTTTAAAAAAATTCGGTTTATGACTGGAACGTTTCTGTCGAATTTAAAACTATAACGGTTAAAATATCTTTTCCGTTTTCTTTAATCAATTTTTTCCTATTCAGTTCAAAGAGATTTTTCTCTAGCGAGCATTCTCCCGCGGAAGTTTCTCCGGAGCCTTCCCAACAGAGTCGGTCATACGTCGTTCACCCCTTTTCTAAATCGCGGAAGTTTCCTAATTCTAATATGAGAAATGTGATAAAGATGCATGACTTCGAAATTATTCACAATTGATGAATTACTAGAAGACATGTCTTATGCTTAATGCTAATCCTTATCTTATGAAATTTCTAAGGAAATCTACAACCTACAAATATTGAAAAAATCTATTTTAGAGATGAAAATTAATTACATTTAAAGATAAGATTGTAAGACTTCCAGTCAAAAATGAAAGAAATTTTTCAAGAAGAAAAGAAGTTTCAAGAATCGACTTTCTTCAAGAAAAGATCCATTATAATGATGAATTGTTCTTTTCATCAATTATTTGAACTTCACACTAAAAAAATACATTAAAGGCAGATATTAAGTATCAAAGCCGAGATTGCTAATATTAGAAAAACACAAGTTCAAAGGAAATCTGAAGAATGTTAATTAGCTTGCAATGACGGTAAAACAATTCATACCCGTTACTTATTTTTTTTTCATCAGATTGCTTTCTTTAAGAGCAGTAATTAAAATGGATTTGCTTCAGGTGAGAAAGGCATTTCCGTGTCTTATGAATAATAGAGAAAGAAAGAGGATACCTTAAGAAAGGGAAATAAAATAAGAATGAAAATTAAAATTTTGTGGAAATGAAAAAACTATATCAAACACTTCACATAGAAGAATTTTTCCTAAGAGGAAGGGAAATTACATTAACTCTTTGGGGACAGCTGACTTTTTAGATCACTCAGATCAGGTTGACGCCATCCCATTTTTTCCACCTCTACGCCTATTTATACATACACAAATTTTTTTTATGGTACAATAAGATTAAAGGATGAATGATATAAACATTTGTGTTCGAATTTGTATATCTACATTCTTCGTGAACTAGATTGTCCTCCATGTCAGTCTCAGAATCGGTTTCTTGGTCGCTGTAATTACCCTAGTAGCAAAATGTCATCGGCCATTGAAAGGCCTTTCATCGAAACCCGATCGCACAATGATCTCCCGATGAACGGATTCTTATCGGATAGGGATGAATGTCATCGAATTGCTCCGGAAATGTCTCATCGGCCATAGATCAGCCGTTCATCGATATTTGATTTATTTTAGCCGATACGATAGAAAACCAGAGGAAGTGGTTTCATGGCGATGAATTTCCGATAACTTTTAGATGAATATACAAACAGATTTTGATGTGTATATGAAACATTGGTTGTTGAAATAAATGGTTGGTTGTTACTTTTAAAAAAAGACAATAGTAGATTTTAGGTTGAAAATATTTTGACAAATACATGGATATCAAAATAATACCAATATTATTATGGGGGGTTTGAAGGAAAATATTTTTATTTATTAATATTTTATTTTACAACTTGGGGCCCTCCTACAAATGTTTATAAGGGGCCCTCCTAAAAAATTATCATGATACTTTTGCATAGTTCACTTTTCCAGCTATTTAACAAGTATAATTATAATAGGGAAGTTGTTGATTTAGGGTGGACTTGGCATGAAATTTTTTATTTCTACACTTTGATCAAACTATTCAATTTTGTAGTAGAGATGTAAACTGTGCAAGAAACTGAATTTCTAAAATATTTTCCTTTGAAAATTACAAATTTATAAATGTAATTTTTAAAAATTAACCACTTCTTTTTTAAAATGCTTCTTCTGCTATACTCATTATTTTTCTTATTTTTTCTCAAATTTTTTTTAAAGGACCTGTCAATGGCTAACAGAAACAGGATCAGTTTTTTGATATCTACATTAGTTTCAAGAGAAAAAAAAATTTTGTTCAAAAATTTTAGTGAAAATTTTGGAAAATAGCTGAGAATTTTTTTACTTATAGTAATTTTTTTTAAAATTTCTCAATCAAATTTTTACAACCATCCCCTAATTCTATTAAACATGCATGGAGAAAAAATTTCAAGTAATTAGAATAAAAGAGGTACCTATTTTTCATTTTGTAGCAGACACAATTTTGGAAAAGAGCAAACTGAGAAAAGCAGCCTAAAGTTTAAAACAACAAAATTGTAATAAAACAAACATATCAAGCTAGTTTTTTCAGAGGCAATAACCTGACATTATGAGTCTCTAACCTATCAATTTTATTCATATTTATTATTATATAATTATTAATTGCATCTTCATTTATAAGGATAAAAATTTTTTAAAAAAATGCGAAAAATTTCTCATCTTTTCAATTTTTTTAGTCAAAATATTTAATAAATGATCTGCAGTCTATTTATCAAATATCCATTATAACGGAAAAAATTAAAACCATTTTATTGAAATTTTATTGGCAGGAGAAATTAAAAGAGAAGATGAAAATGAAAAGTGTTGATGATGATGACTGATAATGCTTTACATGAAATAATAAAGAAGCGAAAGCAATAAAAACCAGTAAACAAACAAAGATTAAACACACGGAAATCAACTATCTGTACTTTGCTTTTTATTGAAAAAATTAGGTGTTTTTGCAACTACAGAATATGCAGATTAAACATTGAAAGTGGGGTAGCAGTGATGGAAATGTTATAGAAAGAATAACTCTATCTCACAAAATATTTGTTGATTGTTTTAGAAAACTTTCAGACTATAAGATCAAAGGTTCAAGGATCATTTCCATCAAAAAATTGAAAAATCGATATTTTCATTGATTTTCAAATTCTTAAGTCCTAAGTCCCCTTAATTACAAAATTAGTGTGACGAAATTTTCAAAATATATTATATTATGTAATATGATTTATTCGACATATTTATTATGAACTCTCCACTGATGACTCACTAAAATATAGTAAAAGTTTGCTTTTTGGAAGAAAATCTTTATGTTCTAGTTCGATAAATTATTAAATTAAGAGTTTCAGTGAGTGCGGAGCTTTAATTTGACGCTCAATCAATGGTACTTTCTGCTTTTCTTTTATACTTACATGACACGGGTTAACTTTTGGTTTATTATGTTAGTTATAAGCGCATAGCTCATGACAATACATTTAAAAATTTGATAACTTTAACTCTTGATAAAATTAAGCTCATTTATATTTATGAATTCACTGTTACTAAATATACTTTTTGCTATTAAAAACATGTGCCAATCTTAGCTCTCAGAGCCCAATACCCATTGCATCTTCGAGTCAATATGATTTTGCAACCATTACGTGTAAGAAAAACCATAAGTTTACGCTAAGTGATGAGCTTTGCCATGGTTATCATCTGAAGAGAAAAAAATCCAGATTTTTTATAGAGCATAAGACTCCACTGCATAAACAAGTTTGTGATAGGAGAAATTATGTGCATGAAAAAAATAAATTTAAAATTTTTATTTTAAGATTGAGAGAATTCTACAGATGGAACAATTGTTCACTTCTTCCAAAAAAAACTATTTTATTCTTTTCTATTTTTAGCAGACATAGTTTTAATATTTAATGTTGTACTAACTGTAATGCGGCAAAACTATAGTACCATATTCTGAGTCAATAATACTTTTCTCTTTTACATGGATCTCTTTAGAAATCAAAACAATTAACCAACAATTTATCATATTGTACTTGAATGTCAAGAGAGTCCACAAGCCTTTATAAATATCAGTAGAATGTATGAAGTGCTAAAAAGATTTTGACTTTCAACTTAAATGAGCAGAAACAAAAGAAAACAGTATTCTAATTTTCGCACTTGTATTCAAGGTGATGCAATTGTGTAAATTAATAAGCTAATCCTATTTCCTTTTCCTTCCACAACTTGTCTCATCTTACACAGCAGTAAGTATTACAGTATTGTACCCAGATGTCTATAGTATATTTAGAAAGATTTTAAAAATGAATTGCAAAAAAGAAGTAAACATTACAATTTTTATTTTACACATTTATATTTTTATTTACAATTACCTGGTTAATTTCATTTATGAATTTTGCGTTTGCATTAAACTTGCTCAAAGATTTCTTCCTTTCCAATACTATAGTTGTCCGATGAAAAAAAAATATTGATATATTACACCCTATAAAAAAGAAATTAATGCACCATTATTAATTTGCACAATTATATATATAAAACATTACATTGATTTGAAAGAGAGAAATCACCAACAAATTTATAAATCCTGGCAAGTTTCTGAATGAAAATTCTGGAACCATTCAAATGCCTAAAAAAGAAAATTACCAAATTATTCTAGAAAATTGATCTCTCTGCCTCTATATGTTTCTCAAGAGAAGGAGGGGGAATTGCTTTTCCTCAGGAGTAAAAAAAAGTTAAAAGGTACTGCACAGAAATTGCACAACACACAAAATTCAAAATCCTATCCCTTTATATTAAGTTCAAAACCCTTAAAATTTGCAAAAATTTTATATTCAAATGTCCCCTCATCTTACCAAAATGGAACATGAATACTATACTTGCAATAGCTAGGAAATGTTTGAGACTGTAGCTGATATAAAAAAAAGTTTATAGATTATCTATGTGATAAAACTTTCCAGCTTCTGGCAAGATAAAAAGATTTTGCTCAAGAGTTCAATCTGAAACTGCCACTATCGAACCCCAAAGATTTTTTTCCAGATGGTACGCCCATCATCAAAAAAAAAAGTCAAAATTTTTGATGTGATAACAAGCAATAACACTATAAATACAGAATATTCTAAAGCAAAACTTTCACATTTTCTTAAAGTAACAATTTTACAAGAAACCCAGATAATACAAACATATACATATGGCTTCATCCAGCATAACCAGTGGCAAATAAAAAATTAACAAAATCAACCTGTTTATGAGATTGAATGCTGAAAATCCCACTACATCACTCCAATTCCTTCCATAAATGACATTTTAGCAGAAAGCAATCTGCTGAGAATCCTCCAATGCCAATCAGAAAATAACACTGAAAGAACGAAAATTGATTAAATGTAATAGGATTTGATACTGTTCTTTAATTTAGATGATTCCATAAGATTCTTTAATAATATTTAAAAATACATCCCTTAAATAAATTGAAACCAGCTGCCATAACACAATATTGAAAGAGAAATTGGCAGAAAGCTAAAAAAAAACTAGATTTTGAAAAATTGAAATGGCCAATCCTTCGAGGGAAATCTTAATTTGTTAGATAAGAACAGCAATAATCTAAATAGTTGTTACCACAACTTATATGAACTAAAATGAGAAGCTAACTAGATGGTATATAAGAAAGAAAATGGGAAAAAAAGCAAAATTATTCATTTGGTTGACGATTCTTTCTGTAAGTCACATGTATCACAGTTACTTAATTTTTTGGGTAAGACAAAATTTACACATACATGTTATATATCTTGTTCTGTAGAACAAGGCGAAGCTTAAAAACAAGTTTTAATATTATACACACATAATATTGGAGATAAATTTGGCAAAAAGCTTTAAAAAGGAAACTAGATTTTGAAAATTTTAATGGCAATTTCGAGGGGAAAAATATTAATTTGTTAGATAAACTGTAATAATCAGTTAAAATATTGTTACCCACAACTATGAATCTAAAATGAGAAGTCTAACAGGATGGTATATAGAAGAAAATGGGAAAAAAAGCAAAATTTCTTTCATCTATTAATTCTTTCTCGTAAGTCATGTGACAGTTAAGCATTAATTTTGGGTAAGAGAAAATTAACATATATCTATATATCCTTGTTCGTATGAACATGGCGAAGCTTTTAAAAACAGTTTTAATGTTATACACAAAATATTAAGATAAATTGGCAAACAACCCAGAAACAACAAAACTTTTGCGTTTAGAAAAACAACTGACTTTGAAAAAAACTGTAAAATGGCAATTGTACTGAGGGGAATTTAATTTGTTAGATAAAAGAAATAATGAGTTAAAAATATTTTACTATTCAACTGATATGCAACAAATGAGAGCTAACAGTTTGTATATAAAGAAAATGGAAAAGCAAAATTTATTCATCTGTTGAATTCTTTCTGTAAGTCACATGTGAACAGTTACTTTATAATTTTGGTAAAGAGAAAATTTACTCATATATCTTATATATTGTCTGTATGAACATATGAAGCTTTTAATAAAAACAGTTTTAATTATATACACAAAATATTGGTAAGATAAATTGGCAAAAACAACCTAAGAAAAAAACAAAGTTGCTTTAGAAAAAACAACTGATTTTAAAAAAATTGAAAATGGCCAACTCGAGGGGGAAAATCAATTTGTTAGATAAACAGAAATAATCAGTTAAAATATTGTTCCACACTGATAGAACAATGAGAAGTCAAAGTTTGTATGGATGAAGAAAATGGAAAAAAAGCAAAATTTATTCATCTGGTTGAATCATCTTTCTTAAGTACATGAATAGGTTACTTTAATTTTTGGTCATGAGAAAATTTACATATATGTTATATTCTTGTGTATAAGCAAGGGAAGCTTTAAAAACAGTTTTAATATTATACACACATAATATTGGAAGATAAATTGACAAAAAGCCTAAAAACAACTAGGATTTTTGAAAAATTGAAATGGCCACTGAGGGGAAAAAAATATTAATTTTAATACGAACAGAAATTAACAGTCACACCATATTGTTACCCACAAATCCGATACGCATCTGAAAACTCCTGGAAATTGACTGGCAGAGAAGTATGAACTGAGAAGACTAGCGAGAACTGCTTGTTTCTCTGAGCGAGAGGGGAAAAATTGAAATGAGAGCAATGCTTTACATTGTCGAAAATTACTCGAATTTTTTTTATGCAGTGTCGTGCAAACCTTTGGACTACACAGAGGGTAAGTAATTATTCCAGAATGAATATATTGTTTTGCACTGAGAATGATAATTATTCAATCATAGGTTTCGTGTTAATGTTATACCTACTGTAGCTTCTGAATAGCAACTTTAGTATATCTAACTTTCAAAAATGCGTTATAATAATTTTATTCATTTACTAAACACACCGTAAGTAATAAAATTAATAAAGATAATTAAGAATAAAATAAATACTTACATTTTTTCCAAGTGAAAGATGGTCAAATCTAGCAGTGTCAGGTCGAGTAGTGGCAGCCATTGAAGTTGAAATTGAAAATACTCTCGAACGACACATCACTGGGTCGTTGAAAAATCAAATTCGACTAACAGTGATTTCATGCATTTTCCGATATCGGAACGATAACTATATGCCGTGAACTTCCGATCGGCAAATTTTCACCGGAAATACTGCTCATAAACATATCATTTTCCGATCAAATTTACCAAAACTGAAACCGGTTCTCGGATACTGATCTAAACAATATGGTCTCGAAGATACTGGATCAGTTTCCGATGAATTCGATGAAAGGCCAGGCAAAAAACGATGAGTTCATGCTACTAGGGTAGTCACTTCTCCATCGAGATTTAATGCATCCGATTCGTCATCAGCTGGTATTTTCTTGCTTAACTCTTCCAAAATAGCATATTATTCCTCTATGGAGATAATTTCTCGCCCTTTCATGATAGCCAGGTTTGTTTATGGATAGTGTTTCATGCACTTTCAAGCGCGATCAGACCGAACTGATTGATTCATTGTCAGTGAAGGCTATCGGAGCAAGTAGGAGGAATGCTGGTACGAGGTTAGAGGTGTGGAGAGATCTCCATCTTCGATAATTTTTTATTCGGCTTATGGCGCATGCCCACTGGTGCACTCTATACGCCGTACCTGTCCGCAAAAGTTTAATCTGAAACTGAGATTCCCAACCTTTGTTTCCTCCCCTATCCCTTTATGAGAATTTTTATTTTAGAATACCCCCTATTATCATACCTCTCAACCATTCCTCCACTCAAAGAAGTTTTTATTAATAATTTTAAAGGATTGGTTTAAGGGGAAGAGAAGTAAAAAAGAATAACGACACGATATAACTTAATGACATTTGTAGGATTTATTTTTTATTTTCTATTTTATTCCATTTTATATAATATTAACTGCCCGTCTTAGCAGGTGAATTAATATCACATTATATTATAGTGAAAGATAACAATTACTCGTCATGATAATCAGTTATTCAAATGGAAGACCATCTCATTGCAATCCTTGAGCTTGTCTCATGGACCTGATTTTTATAAAATTATTCTTCTTTTGAACCTTATCTCGTGTCTGGAGCTGAGTCATGCCTACTGCGATGTTTTTTTTTATTAATCTACGCATAAAACGAGTATATTTTTCCAACAAGTTATGTGTTCTTGACAGGTATTAAATATTTTATTGCCTTAAGACCAAGTTCTTCGAGCTTTTTTTCTACACTGCTAGTCGTAGGCTTTCTGGCTTGCACAAATTTTATACGAAACTGCGGAAACAAATTTCTATAACTTTGTTTTACATCTTAACTCTTTCTGCTTTTTGTTTTCTGCCATTATCAACTTTACTTTGGCGTACTCTTAACTGCTCCGCTTTGTACCTCCCAGGGGTATGCATACTACAGGATGATCATCTGATCTAAAACACAATAATTTGAATTTTAAACATAAATAATCGAAATTGCATACAATTAAGCCATATTTAAAAAGGAAAGATTTTTAATTTCGTAGAATTTTATACTTAGGCATGAACACGAAGAGCTTGATGGATATATTGTTTTCGTACTCTATGCTATCAGCGTGACTTGTCTTTCAGTGTCAATATGTATATCTGATATCTAGAGAGAAATATTTTCTATTTGATTTCTGCTTTGTTGAAAAACGTCTATTATCTCTAGGTTGATAGCGAAACTCTAGATATTTGCTGGATTCATAATTGTCCATAAAAATTATCAAAACACTTTTACGTCAGTGTTCAAGAATTCAGATTTTGTACTTCAAGTGTAGTCTATCACTGCAAAATGTGTATTTAAATTGCTTGTTAGGTACGAACTATAATTACAATTATTATAATATGTTAAAAAACAAAAAAGGACTACGTAACGCAAATACAATAAAGGTTTCATTTGCAATTATATAAAAAAATATTCTTTGGATAAACCGGTACGTGAAGGTAGAATTCTTTTGTTTGGAGATAAAAGAAAAAAAATTCACTCGCCTGCGTCATTTCCTATTTTTCTTTCTATTTTTTTAAGGACAGGAAATATGATGACATAAGAAGGCGGAAGAACTGACTAGAACTCTCCAACGAACTCTTACATGTTTAAGTTAAAAAGAAGTTAAAGTTAGGAGTTGAAAATCACTTTTCGAATATATAAACCTTTAAACCAGATGCGGTTTGGGGAGGAGGGAGTTTGAGTTCTTCGGACCATGATCAGAGAAACTAAGTGAAAATTTTTCCGAACTCGTGTCGTGACAACCATTGCAATACATAGTCGTCTTGTAAGAAATCCATCTAAAAATGAGTTACAATGCGCACATAAAATATGCGTCCAATAACAAAGTATCACGCTCTCACAAAATTAAAAATAGAATGGTGCAAATTGTGTTCCCCAAGAAAATGAGAAGTACAAGAGAGCAAATGTTTAATATTTATTTATACTTAGTCACACTAGAACTGTCAATGTCTACATTGGTTCCTCAAATTCTTGCTATTTTTCTACATTAAATTGGCCTGTTTCATGCCTGTAAAGATGGGATTATAAATCTATTTTTGTTCATTTTCTGATGCGTTAAAATTTTGTACATTTGTATGTTCTATATTTTAATATTTTCAGAACATAATTATCAGTTGTTGAATTTATTTCTTAAGTTTTTATTCCTTGCGAGTGACGCGTCCTAGCAGTGAATTTCAGAAAAATTCATTTTTAAAATTCCTCAATATTTATAATACTGAATTATATGTACAAGTAAATTACTAAAAAGTTGACAATAATTAAAATTAAAAAAAGTGCTTCTTACCACACTTATAAAAGTATTCTTTCCATAGACATAAAAGTAGGAAATTGTAATAATTTTGTACGCTCATGTACAAAACCCTTGCTGAAGCCCTATATTAATGCTTTCTTTTTTCAATTCCTACTATTAGTTCACATTCTCCCTCTCTCTCTATATATATATCTTGTTCAAATTTTGCAATCGATTTTAAACTAAGTTCCCGATGAGCTGGAGACTTGAAACTTTAAACATAGCTCAGAAGTAGATGACAATGCAATATTAAATCGCTTTCTTGTCTGTATGTTTGTCCGTTTGTCTGTCATTTTATATTTTGCATGATGCATGCGCAGTACGTTTTTCATTATATCTCGAAAACTATTAACATTATAGACTTGGTTCTTGGGTATATGGATGGCCCATGGGATCATCGAAGCACCCCATATTTTAGCCATATCTTTGCTCATGCGCAGTACGTTTTTTGTTATATCTCGAAGGTCTCTGCGTCACGTAACTTAATTTTTCAGGAAAATAACAACTTTTTTATTTATGATCAGGTGAAGAGAAACTGAAATAAACCTGAAATTTGCCACGTGTCTCCGTCATAATCTCAGCAAGATGTTTAAAATCGTCATCGTTTCTATCATTTGAGTATATATCGTAAGCATACTGCATTACAAAAGTTCACTATATAATGTCTTAATTTCTTGGGCATCTTATTATTTTATAAACCCTGGATACAAATTTTTTTTTCTGATTGGCCCATTTGCTAAATTGCTTTCAATGACTCACCTCCACCCAACCCAGAAGGGTGTGCAATAGGGTCGAATTCTCATTGAAGTATTTTATCTTGAACAATATTGAAGTCAGTTTTCGATTAAAATTTCAGCAATTCAAGTGATTCAATCATTAAATGAAATAAGTTTCATCAAAATTATACCACCATCTTCAAATAAGCATTTCTACATGCATCATCGGCTATTATTACCCAAAGGTAGATTCAAGCAGATTTCCCTCTACCATATTCGGCATGTTGAACACGCGTTGACATGTTGAAAGTTTCTTTTCGGTCAATCCCTTTGTTACACGTATTTAGGTGACATTGCCCTGCCCCACCCTAAAGGGCTGGCTAATGGCTTATATGTCCGTACAGTACGTTGTCAAGTCTGCCAGTAAGGAACATGCGCACCAGGTTTCTTCGAAATCTCCCCAATCGTATCAAATTTCATGTTAATCGGTCCATTTGTTACGTGTATTTAACCCTTTGAGGACGGCCGCACGGAAAACGTGCGGTTCGATCTGGCTGACGTTACCCAACGCGCGTGGCTGCTGAGGCCCTTTTATAGTTAAGTCTAATTACACTAAAGCTGATGTCACGCCAACGTGTCAGTAAGTAGCTAAAAGCCAAAAGAGCCTGTACGTATTTGTGACAGTCGGGAGAGAATATGCCAAACAGCTGGCACATTCGTGTGACAGTCGTCGTCAAAGGGTTAAACGACTTTGCCCCACCCTACCCTTAGTGAGTGTGTGAGGGTATTTTTACCCCTAAAGTACTTCATGTCGGCCAATGAGGAACATGGTACCAAATTTCATCAAAATCGATCCGGCCGTATCAAATATCATGCCAATTGGCCCATTTGATACATTTAAATGACTTTGCCTCACCCTATCCGCGGCGAATGGGTTTGGGTTAACTTAATCCTACAGCATTCTTAATTAGCTCATGAGAAACATGCATACTAAATTTCATCGAAATCCCTAAGCATGTCCAACTGCCTTTCTACCTCATGTATTTAGGCGACTTTGCCCGACCCTAACCTAAAAGACTATGTTAGAGATGTTTTACCTACTATGCTTCAAGTCGGTTAATGAGGAACATGTGTACCATGTTTCATCAAAATCCCTTTAGTCGCTCGGAATTGATGCTGGAACAAACGTATATACATACTTTAAGTTTTATATGTATATAGATTCCTATTATTGCAAATAATGACGTGTCCAATAGGGTGGATCGAAAAATCAAAGTGTGGATAAAATAATCGGCATAGAGTGCCAAAGTTGTCTTTTAAGTGCACTAGCATATATGCAAAATTTTTTCAACTTTGTTTAATATCTTCCGGTACCCCAGGACGCTTAAATATTTGCAAAAAACGTTTTTTATGCAAATTTCGAATTAAAAATTAAAAATGTGTTAAAGATTTTGCAGAGAGAAACGTAGAGGAGAGGGCGAAGGAATGATAAAAAATACCAACAAAAACTGGAAAATTATCGTACTGAAAAAATATCGTGTTTGTTCGATTTGTAAGTGTACAAATTTCGATGCATGTAAATTCCAAAAATATATGATAATTCCACTTGCTGAGCGATTGTTTATAAAAGATCGAATATTAGAAAGGAAAATGGTTATTGGAGAAGTGGAAGTAATTGCTACTGAAAAAAAGAGAAAAGGAAGAAGAAAACAGATGGAAGACAAAAGAACAAAATGTAAAATGGTTAAAACTGATGTTGATTCTGCTCATGCTCAATCAATGGAGCTACTTGAGCTCAACACTATGTCTTCGTCCTTGTATACAGAATCGGATGTAATTACCTTGGAATATCAATCATAAAATCGTTTAGATTTCTCTACCTTAGTAATGGAATGTGATTGATACGGAATTTCAGATACAACAGCTACTTCATTTGCCAGCGCTGTTCTACAAGACATTGGAATTATACACGAAGGAGAGGCTTCGCATGTGGTAGACCGCAATAAAATTCGTAGACAGCGTAAAAAGCTTTAAAATGCAGTTGCAAAGTCTACTAAGTTAACAGTGTCTCGTCTCTTTTAGCCAGATTATATTTCGATAGGAGAAAAGACAACACGAAAGTGCTAATTAAGAAGACACAAAGTACTACTCAAAGACCACAAACGAGGAGCATTATACTCTTTCGAACGAACCTACTTGTGTATATCGGACATGTTACTGCTGCAACAGGAGGAGCTAAGACCATAAAAGAAGCAATACTCAATTTTTTGGAACACATAATATGCAATTAAATGGGCTAACAGTAATTGGATGCGATGGAACAAATGTTAATACTGGGCACAAGGGAGGTATTATTCGCTTGATGGAACTGGCCTCAATAGACCATTACAAAGGTGAATTTTTTTGCTTCAAACAAATGAGTTACCTCTCCGTCATCTACTAAATTCTTTGGATGGTGCAACAACTGGTCCTAAAGAATTTTGTCAACCACTTGGTAAAGCAATCAAAACCTACGAGGAGCTACCTGTAGCTCCTTTTTCTTCAATAAGTATGGAGAATATGCCACATAATATAGATAGAATGGTTCTCAGCAATGATCAAAAATATCTATATGATATTTGCCTACCGATATCACTCGGTGAATGTTATTCTGACCTGACATTAAGAAAGCCTGGTCCAGTTGTTCACTCAAGGTGGTTAACAATTGCAGGTAGAATTTTAAGGTTGTATGTGGTCACAGAAAAACCCTCTGACAATCTTATTATTCTTGCAACATATACTATGAAGGTATATGCAACCTTTATGGTTCCATGTCAGACAAAGCCCTCCATAACAGAAGGAGCGCTGCATATTTGGAGACTTATCTCATTTTCTAGATATTTGGAACCCAATTTAAGAAAATATAGTACACACTTTTATTCAACAAAATAGCTTCTTTTGTCAATCAGAAAATTTGCTATTGTCAATTCTCACAGATAACAGAGAGGATATAAGGTCTTTAGCACTACGAAAACTAATTCGTGCTAGAAATGAAAACAGATGATCATCAGAATAAGAATTTTTGAAGTACCAAAAATAGACTTTAAAGAAAAGGATTTTTTGCACTTATTATCTGGCAACGAGTTGGACATTTGAACCACCTCTTTTGATGAATGCGCCATTTAAAGAAATAGAGGACATGGTAAAAGTTAGACGGAGGAACGGTCAAAATATCCATGCCATACCCAAACTGTAGCAAGATGTTTTCGCATAGTGTCTGAAGCGTCCGAAAGTGTATATGGAGAAGAGAAGAGACACGGCTTCATATTGAATAGGATACAATCAAAAAGTCTTATCAAGCATTATAATACCAAGAAGGATTACATCCGTTAGAAATATGTAAATCTTCAAACTAATAAAATTAAAAAATCTATGATTAAGTTAACTTTGTTAAGTTAACTATAAGTTTTGTGATTTATTGCTGGTCTATTAAATTTATACTTCATGTATTATTATAAAATTATAATTATTTATAAGTTTATACTTTAATACTTGAATAATCTGCCAATTTTTCAAATATTTTTCATTAATTCACAATTTTTAATAGATATTTGTAAAAATGCCAATTTTAAACTTTTGGGGGGGCTTTCGGGCCACCAGAAGATATGAATGAACTTTAATAATAATAAAAAAGCGTAAACTAATATACCCAAAACAAAACTTTCTTACCCGGCGCTAAAGGAAATTTTGAAAATATTTTTTTATAAATTTCCCCCCAAAAATGTCATTTTTAACTATTTTTGGGGCACCGGAAGATATGAATGAATTTCAATAAAAAATATATGTAAACTAATATACCTAAGACACAACTTTCCCATCCCATGCCAAAAATAATTTCAAAACAAAACAAAAAAAATTGTAAATTTTCATAAAAAATTCAATTTTTAACTATTTTTGAGGCGCTTGGGGCACCGGAAGATATAAATGAATTTCAATAAAAAAAAAAATTATATAAACTAATATACTTAAAACACAACTTTCACGCCCCATGCCAAAAAGAATTTCAAAATTTTTTTTTTTCCTATACTTTTCGATCCACCCTTTTTGTCCAACTCGAAAATAAAGAAAATACTTATGTCTTCTCCTCGATGGATTAAAACGAAACATAATTACAAATTCTAAAGTAAGAGATATGCATATCTTCTTACAGATATTAACAAAAAACAGCATGTTTTTTTTTTGATTTTCTTAAACATATTCATAAGAGGGGAGGATACCGACAGGAGGATAAGAGGATACCGACGTATGCGGTCCCGCTGTTCTCCAAAATCGCTTATTTGTTCCGCCAAAAAGACAGACTGTGGCAGATTTCTTCTTGTTGTTCATATGAAACTGTCTAATTCTTCTGGGCAAAACCTGAAAAAGTACAAAATAAACCGGAAACCACAGTCTGATGCCCGTTTCCCTTAAGAGATTCCATAGAAAGTTCATTTCCTTTCCATGCTCTTATTGTCCCTTTTAAAAAAAGATGGGAATAAATTTCCTTCATAATATTTTTGTTTTTGTTATTGAATGCTTAATTTCTTTAGACATATACTGATTTCAGAAGCATTTTTGAAGAATAAATATGCAAATGCTGTTGTCTCTCTACTACCTGGACTCCATAATAATTGATTTGCTTAAAAAAATTAATATCCGGAATAAAACGAGATAAAACTTTAGCAAGAATTAAGCTTACGGTTATACGTTTTTTTATTATTATTTTAAAATTTTAGATATTCATACTGTACAGAGTGCATGATTGTATGCTTCCTGCAATAAAGTTCGACAATATAAAATTCATCTTAAAATGTGTACACTAATTTTATTCTTCGATACTAATACTTGTACACTAATATTATCTTATTTCCGTAATAAATTTTTAAATGAATAAAACAGTACACAATAAACATTTATAAAGAACTAGTTTGAACTAAGAGGTTACAAAATATGAATAAGGAGGAGTTTTGGTGTTAAAAGATTATTTTTAATGGTACAGTTTGGGTAAGAATTGGAACTCCACCCGACCAACCAATTATTTATTTGGCCACATTAGACTGTATATGACGTAATTTCGATTGAGTTTAAAACAAAACAAAGATTGCAAATGAACCACTAAATATACTTTTTAAAAAAGTGCAGTTTCTTTTTTGCTAGTGTAATGCCGTATAATTGTTCATTTGCATCGGTTGATTGCTTAGAAATCCACTGCGTCTATTGTGTTTAATTATTCTCTAATTAAATCGAGCAATATATGCTATTTATTTAATTTTTTCAAAGGCAAAGATATTTTACTTATCTCTATAAATTAGCTGAACAAAGTGAATTAAATCCTGCAGTGTCCCCAACAAGGAAACTCATTAAAAATCACAGAATTCAACAAAAGTTTCGCAAACTGGATAAAAAATTAGGAAGACAAACTAATTCAGTCAAATGAGAAAAAAAATGCTTCCAAGAACACTGTAAAAACAAACAGGAGATATTTTTGATGACTAGAATTTTTACTTCATTAAGTGAAACAGCAGGTACAACGATAAAAGTTAAGAGAAGGCAGTTAAAAAACATTCTTTCAAAAGCTATTAACCATCGACCAAAACCAACCTTTAAACACGTTCTAAAGAACTGTAAAGGGTAAAATGGGTAGAAAACTTCTTTCGGAAATATTATTTCTGGGGAACAAACAGGTATTTTTTTCCCTTAAGCTGTCATTTTTTAAAAAATTCTTTCATACAAGACCTTCCTTGTATTTAGCAAACACTGGGAAGCTTAATTTAATCATAGTATTTATTCTGAACAATTTTTTTAAAAACATTAATTCTCAAATATGTCTTTAACTGGAAAAGTTCCGCTGAGACAGATGGAGCAAAGCATTTCAAAAATCGATTAACCCTCTCTGCAATTTTTAAATCACTATTTATATACAACGTTTGAAAATGTGTTCAAATACCGTTGAGCCAAGTGAGTTTTTAAAAGGAAAGATTTATGAGTGTAATATGATCAACACTATAAAAGTACTAAGTAAACACATTAGCGTGTGAAAATCGCAGGATGCAGCAGAAAATAGACTTGATTCCAACCGGCTTGAAATTGCGGGATACGGAGTCAGGGAGTTTATCGGAAAGACGATGTTGAGTCTTTCCCACTATAACAACTGATTTTGTTAGAATAATAAATGTTATGTTTTTAGAGCTGTGATCAAGTACATTTAAAACTCATAGTTGATTCGTTTCATTTTATTAAAACACACACGCACACACAATTGAGCATAATTTAATATATAAAAAATAGTTATTTAAAAAATATAGCTTTTTAAGTTTTTATCGATTTCGAAAACGACCATAGTATCATTAGTTGTTCCTTAACTAAGGAATTTGTTTTGAAAAATCTTTCTAGCAAAATAATTAAATAATTTTTAAAACTAGTTAATTGCAAGTTAAAATTGATTTTTCCACATCCTGTTTTATAATAAATCAATATCGCAACCTTATCATTGCGAGAAAAGCAGCATCAAAATACTAATCTTTTAAATATCTTAATTTAACGACTATCAAATTAGAGTGATATTCTCAGATGATCTACATTATTGAAAATACGCAACATCGATAAGAAATCTTGTTTGAGGCTAAAAGTTTGTCGTAAGCTTTAATTAATTTCCTTTTTTCCTTGCTTTACAAATGAGTTTTTGGAGTATTTCCCCTTGTTCAGATCCATATGAAATGAAACGCAATCTCAACTTAATCATTTCGTCGCTGACTGAGAACAGTAATTACTTAAGAAACATTAAATCGATAATTATCGGCAAGAAGTATCGATTCTTGCTTGAAAGTTGATACCTTAGGGCATTACGCAGTATTGAATTTTATTTCCAATGCAATTTATCTTTTAAATCCTGTATTTGCATATCTTCACTGTAGGTTCAGTGTTATGTGCTACATAGCAGCAAGATAATTTGTTATCTCTGTTTCATCATAATAAAACTAAGTGTTACTTTAAAATCAATACTCCAAAAGTTCAAATTTTCAGCATACACATAAATAATGATTCTTTGATTGTGAATTGCATATTATAAAGTTTACGGATTGATTAATCGACAATAATGTCTAAATATTTTTTCCGTAAATTCAGAATGAGAATGTAATAAAAGCATTTGTTGCTCTTATGTACACATTTTCTTTAAATTTTGCAAATGAAGGAGACTTTAGCTGTTATCACAGGATACTTTATAAAAAACGCGTATGTATTTATTTCAAATTCAAGTTAACTGAAGAAGCAATTTTTTAATTGCCGATACAGGTGAAAAACATGATAAAATTGTTTAGTTTAGTGTTTTATTAGGAATTCAAGGAGTAACTCTCGACTGTATAGCTTTCATTGTTTAACGGAAATTACTGTAAATATTTGCAATTAAATGTCATCTTAATAATATTAAAATTCAGATTCTGAACTGGCACAAACCAGAATTTTTCAGATAGTGTTAACACTTTTGGAAAGTTTGAAAGCTTAAGAATGTGAATGAAAGGTATGCAACATGATGCACATTACTGTGTTTTCGTGGATTAGCACCAAATTCAGTTTGTACGGAAATGCCATTACGCACAACTTTCTCCACATTTTGTAAAGCATAGATGTACTTGCAAAATTATCTGATTAAATCTAATTTTATAACTTTTTAAAATTATTAATTAGATCACATTAAACTAGCATTATTTCATAGGATTAATTGAATCAGCTGTGTATGCTAACTATCTTTTGATAATTTTTTCCTTTTTTTCAGTGTCATTTTTTCACTTCTTTTAATCCTAATTTATTTCTAAGAACACAATTTATAAGTGTGAACTGCAAGTTCTTAAATTTGAAAAACATTTTATGCATAAAATAATATTATTTTGTAATCGGAAGTCATTAAGATGCAATAGGTACAAAGAATGATTCATTTGAGTAGTTGAGTTACGTGAAACCGTATAGTTGAGTCTATAACCGTAATTAGCGTGAATAGTCATTAAAATGTAGATGAAATGCGAAAAGTGATTGCAGAGACACCAATAATGGATAAATTAAATATGCTTTATGCAGTTTAATGAAAAACCGTCTTGACTATATGTGAGATAATGGTGTACTTGCTTTGGTTTTTTTTCGTGGAGGATGATATATTTTTGAGTTATCTCTTTATTATCTTCATTTTCTATGTGGAATGTTGTATCTGTACCATTTTTAACACAGGTATAAGCGGTTCCATGATCTTCTAAAATGGCTTTAAGTCAAATATATTTTGCTTTAAGGCCTTAAATGACATTTGCATAGTAAATCTGTTTATTTATATTGCTAATGTTCAAGGAAAACTCTCTCCCTTCGAAAAGAAATTTAAATTAATATTTCAAATTTTAAATTCCCTTTTCATGTAACTTTAAGCGAGAAATTGTCTTTGGTAAAACTTATTTGCAAAAAAAAAAATTGCATTACAAAAATATATCTTGGAAACACACATTTTATACCAAGGATTTCATAAAATTTGTCCAGTGTGTCACTTTTATAGAAAATAAAAATAACCACGAAATCCGGTGCTTTTGAATAGCAGCATACATGGAAATCCATTACATGAAAAATATCTTGTAAGGCGTAAAGATTAAAATGTCTGTTCATAAATTTAGTTTTGAAAATGCAATAGTGTATACCAACTCTAGAATTCAACCAATTGAAAGGACATTAAATTGAAAATTTGCATGCTCGTTGCTTCTGAATTTGAGGAAGGAACAAGGAAACGTTTTTTTATAGTTCAGTCATGCTGGTTAATTCGTGGTTTTGAGAAAATTCCTCAACGGAAACGTTGAAGGAAAACTAGAATGAAACTTGATTATGTTTTCTTGTAGGTAAATGATTCTATCTGAACATTTTCTTCATTTCTTTGATAATTTAAGTGCAAAATAAATGAGGAAAAAATCCGTACATAATTAACGTCCAGAAATAAAAAAATAAAAATTCAAGTTATAAAACTAAGTCTTTTTTAATTTCATTAATTTCCAAGGAAATCTATTTCATGAATTATTTTATGTTAATCTACATTTTCGAGAAACGAATGCGGAGAACCTCTTTTAACGGAAGTAAAAATATGCTTAGGAGTATTTTTGTATACCACTAACATCAGATATACAAAAGCCTTATAATTTAGGTTTTAAATTATGAAATCCTTATAGACCCTTTTTTTTAAATTCTGTACAGGTCTTCGTATGCTTTCATAGTATTTCCTTGTAATGAAAAAATGACAAGGCAAAAGCTAATTAATTACGTTTACTTTACGTCAGAAAACAACTGGAGATTATGTGTATGATAAGAGTTCAGAATAATAAATTAAGTAATAATCTCTAATTGGTAATGGGATGGAGTGAAAAAATGAAGTTCCTGAATTTGCAACGCCTATAAGTTGCTCATTACAAAGCCTATGTTTAATATTAATTCACAGTTAAATCAAATAAGCTGATTATTTCAAGTCACCATTTACATTCGCGTATTCTCAAAAACACATTATTTAACGGATTTCAGATTCTTTTAGTGTTACAGATGTTGTCATTTTCCTTTTCTTTGAATATACTATCTTGTGGTGGTTAATTTAAGTTTTGTCAGTTTATTTCTGCTTAAAAAATTAGTTCGGCATAAAATTTAATCAATAAAATAATTTCATAGATTATCATTAATTAAATTTAATTTAAAATAAAAGTTCAATAATAAACAGTTTCAATAAATTTGATAGTGACATATTCATTAATAAATCAATTCTTGGGTGTCAAATCAATACACCATTTTGATTCAGGCGTTTATAGCTGAAATGCAAACTGTTAAATTAAGTTTCATTTATTGTCTATATTACATCTTATTCCTTAAATAATAATTGAAATTTTCGACCTTTAATAAATTCATATTTTTTAAAACCTATTTTAAGTGAATACACTATATACATTTCTTTATGTATTATGAATTAATTACGGTAATACATAGATGCAGCATCTCATGAGTCAATTGAATTGCTTTTGATAAATCTAGCCCATGTAAAATGTATTATAGCTGATTAGAAATCTAAAAAATCTGGATTATTCTCCCCTTAATATTCTGTATATATTTCAACATAAACGAGCAAACGGCAAAGATAATTAATTTATTATAATATTGTGTATATTTTTCAAATCACTCCGAAAAAAATCAACGGATTTTGAAGCGGAACTTGGTCAAAACTTGATATAGATCTTTAATTTTGAATGAATATTTCACGCTAAGTTTCTCCGTTCTATACAATTGACCGTTTCAACTATCGTTTTTATAAACATGCGGACAGACAGGCAATATTTTCGAAGAGGGTTTTTGTTCAAACTTTGACACAGATCAACAATTTTTGCATAAAATAACATACCAAATTTCGCATATATTACTCGTCCCATTTTTTTAATAATCGATATGACATTTAAACGGAAAGAGAGACAGACATAATTCCTTTTCCTTACTCTCGGGTAGATATAAAACTTAAAGATAACTTAAGTTATAAAACTTTTTTGTCACTTCATTTAATAAAACGATGTCCAGACTAAGATTTAAGATTTTTTTTATATCAGACTAAGAGTATATATGAACTAAGAATTAGGGCTGTGCCGAATTACGAAAAAAAAATTGATATTACAAAAAATTGATTTTTCGATGTGAATTTTTTTTAAATTATCGGTACATCGTTTGAATAAAAAAACTAAACTTAAGTTATCTTATTATCTAAGAAAATAAGCTTTCTTATTTAGATGCATGAACTGATAATTTTTATATTTAAATGAACCTGTGACAATTTAGAGTATTCGTAGTTTAGTTTACTACTCGTTACAACTTAAGAAAATATATTTAATTATAGGTTTATAAATCAAAATGAGCCTGTAATAGTTTTTTCCCGAAATGAATAAAAAAACCCATCACATGTAAGATGCATTTAATGAAGGACGCTGCATTACATAAAGAAATTTAGACATATTCTTTCCTTTTTAATACAATCGTAATAAAATGCCGAAAAGAAAATAATATTTATCTGAAGAACTGCATAAAAAATGAGGAAGGAATATAACGCATGACAGACAATAAAAGCAAATAAAAGATTCAAAACGAAAAAATAAACAAACAAATAAATAATTCTGCGTTTCTACCCTTTGGCATTGAGGCGAACGGAATCACTTTTACGGTGTTCCGCTGATTGAATGAGAACTCACTCTAAAATATGCCGAATTCACTTACTCTGAAACCCCAACGATATATTCAATATCATCGCAATATTAATTTAACCCTCAACTGACAGATATCATATCGAGTTCTCACTCCGAGAACCTTAACAATATGCTCGACATGAAGCCAAATTTCGAGCGACAGATTACCAAATCTAAACTCCAAGTTTTCGAAACAGAAATTTATGTTTGCTTTCTTGTGGTTATTATGAATTCTTTTTCTTTCTGCGTTTTTCTTACTTTCTTTTTTGTCTGTGCAATTTCTCTTGGGATCTTTGCACATACATTGAAACTAATTGAATTTATGATTTAGTTTTTCATGTCCTGTTCTATTTGTCGACGGGTTTCAATAGAGTAAATCCGCATAACTGTTATCGATTATTTCCAGTCTATGCATTGAACTGTTTAACATCGAAGCCAAAACTAACTCTGACTATGTGCAAGATACCATTTCGATGGATCGTTATTTTATCGTCAAATCTTGAGCCAAGGCAATCCTTTACAACAAATAATAAACTGGGTTGGCTTACTTTAGCAATAATAAATTTTTCAAGCAAGAGGTTTTTTTATTTTTTTTCTTTTACGTATTTTTTCCCTTGGATTTCGGAATCCATTGAAACAAATTATTTTTACGATTTAGATTTCATTCCGGCTCTGTTTGCGACTTAAATTATATATTTAATTCTTCTACTATAAATATTCCGAACAGTTGCTTTTATTTCGTCTAATTGTGATCAGCTATACTACCAATTGCGCTAAAATTTTAGTTATATATTTATATTAAATTATTCGTTCAAACATTGAAGATAAAAGAAAAAGTTTTGTTCAATCAAGTAATGAATTAATTTTTAATGTCTTTAGACTTTGAGAAACTTCAGGTTTTATATGAAACTACTTAATTTAGATTGTTAAAATGTATAACTGTTTTTTTTTCTTTTATGAAAATGAAATAAACTGATGTTTAATAAATCAGCAGTATTGAAGCTTAAATTTTAAATATCGCTCCATTAATTTAAGGAATGACTGAATTCTTTAAATATTATGATAGATTGTGACGTACCAACTTTTCTTAAGCGAACTGCTATTCCAGCATTGTATACTCTTATGAAAAAATTAATGCTATTATTTTTTATTTTATTAGAAGGAAAAAGCAAAAAATATGTTTCTTAATTTTCATATGAAACAATAAAGATATAAACTGACAGTTCCTTTCATTTGGATTAATTTTAATTTGTCAAGAGAGCCGATTTATAATTCAAATAAATGAATAATAAAATCTCGACATAACGAAAAATATCGATTTTTCTTCGATATATCACGATCTTGAAATCTGGTCATCACCCAGACTTACTAGGAATATTTATGCATATATCTGACAAACATTTATGATAGAACAGAATTTCAATCAAAGGAGTAAAATTTTAAAACTGAAAACAGTGAACATTTTAAAACTGAACAGTGGAAAATTGAACGCTATTTTTCAGGCTGAATTTAATTCTATTTGACATGACCTCACGAACAGTCTTCAATATCAAAAGTTTCTAAAACAACACTTCCTCACTCAACAGCAATATCAAAAATGAGAAGAAACAACTCTTTACAATAACAGATTTACGTTTTTCAATTCGAAAAAGAAGGGCATGTAAGCAGTCGCCCTCACTCGTTTCTACTTTACTATTGGAAATGGAAGAAAACAGAATCATCACTATTTGGAGTAGCTTTTTTCCCCTCGGAGCTTTGTTTGTGACAGTGAAGCATAATGTACAGGCAGACGTAACCGGTGACGGTCCATGCCAGACGCGGAGAAAAGAGAGGAAAAGTAATTTATTGGAGCCATAAAGACTTTATATTTATTCTTTCTATTTTTTAGAAGAAGGAAGTGGAAGATTTTTTTCATCTCATCTTTTATTTTCGTTTCTTTTATCCCCTCCCTTTCCCCTAGAAAGTTCCTTTTTCTCTTCTGTGTGGTTGAAGACTGGGCTATTTCTTACTGCACTTGATTTCTCTTTCTGGTCGTATGATTTCATTCCGATCCGCCCCTGTCTGTATTATTTGTACTTCACTGGATTGTCTGGATTTGGAGGGGTGAGAGGATTACGGTACAGAATGTATGATCATAATTTTTCTTGCTTTGCCAGATCTTCTTATGATTTTATTTTACTCTTTCTAAAAACAAGTTTACCGGCTAAAGCTTTTATATATTTTCATGCAAGATATGTCAAAATAATAATTGAGGTTAGGAATGAAAGTAAAACAGTTGAAATAAAAGTTATTTTTAATAGATGTGATTTTGAAGTATTAACTAACTTGTTTGTAAAAAAAGAAAGCGTTTCTAATATTGTTTTGACAAATACATAAAATGTTTTTGAAATACCAGTACATTCAGAAATAGTGATAGTAGTATTTAGAATTATGGCTATTTTATTTATATGTTTATAATTTGTCTTGACAGAACTTTAATTTTAAAAAAATGAGTGCAAATGTTGACAGCTACTCCTGAAAGACTAAACCTTATACCTGGAAAAAATATGTAAATATAAATTATGCTTAAACAATGAAGTAAACCAATATATATATATCCTTTTTTTTCATTCTCAATTTAATCATTTAATTATTTTTTATCTATTTATATATGTAATGATTTAACTTTTTAATCTTCTTTAAATTAAATCTTTTTTAACGCCACTTAAGATTTAATTGTAAACGAATTACTCCTACTTCAATCTTAGAGACCCGCACTTCAACTTACAAAATCACGCGACTTTTGGGGAACTCCCTTTTCGAAAATACTAAAGCTCGCCGTGATGTCGTAACGCTCTCTTTGTACAATGTAATTCCTTCCTGCTTAGACGCCCCGCTTTGCGGATAAACTCTTCATCCCTGGCCATGGATTTGGATATTATTTATTTAATATCCAAATTATAAAATGGATTATAATAAATTGGATTATAAAATATATTTATAAATTGGAATAAAGTATTTATTGGATCAACTACTGCCTTCCTTTTCAAGATACGTGTGTGCAGCTCACCTAAAGAATAATGTTACATATGCATATATTTAAGTGAAAGTAGGTGAATTACAAAAATAGAACGCATTTTTGTGCAGTAGTAGCTTTTTAAAAAAATATATAGGAAAGGCTGTTTCTATATATGATACTAATTCGGCATTACGGGCATATCTATATGGTGCGTCAATACTCACAGTTGTGGATATAAACCTGTTGTAATTAAAAGTAGGTATTAAATAATTAAAAGTAGGTAGTATTAAAAACCTACCGTTTTTAACCAAAAAAAGTTTTTTTTTGTTTCGGTTAACCGGTTTTTTCGGTTACTTTTTTGTCCCTATTATAACAGGTTATTTTTTAAATCCAGGTAAAAAAAACCCGGATCGGAAGATAGACTCTATTTTATGTTCGATTAGACTAAAATTTGCCAAGTTTTGAATTTCATCATCTTGGGCCAATCAACGACAGCCACTTCCTCAAGGCGTCTGTTGGTTGGCGGATTACTGAAAGAGATTTTATGAATAGATAAATATTAGCCAATGGAGTGATTTCCTGTAAAAATAATATCAATATATTTTTTGTCTAAACAGCGTTTGTTTTTCATAACCCCAACCCCGAAATCCGGTTATTTTGAGCGGTTATAACCGCCAGGTTACACCAGGGGTGAAAAACCTTAATAATCAAAAACCGGTTGTTTTCGCAATAACCGCCATCCCTAATTAAAAGTTTATTTGAAATGCCGTGTATATTCTGTTGAAACATTAAATAAATCGAAGGTTTACAATCTTTATATTAGCTCGTTGCCTAAACTCTGCCTAGACATACGAATTTAGTTGTTCAACTTTGAGTGATGTTTGGTAATATCGATTTTAGAAGTCATTGTCTGTTGTAGCTTTTTCAAAGAAAATTGTAACAATTAAATTTTGCGTGGCATGGGGATCTCGCGAAGAATGTTCTTGACAAAAATATGAGTGTTTTTTGCTTGAGACGAAAGCAGGCTACCTATATCCAGTACAATAAGTCAAATATGGCAATGTAATTCATTACAATATTTTAATAATTATGAACTAATAAGGAATTTTCTGAAATCCTAGAAAGAAGAACGAAGAATATTCATTTGTAAATGCACGTGATAATACCTGCAATGATACCTTAAAAACTTTTTGTAGGTGATTATTTAATTATGATGGATCTTGTTCAAACTCGGCAACTAAATTCTAAATTATTGTTTGAATTGAATCATTAAGATTCAAGTAAACATCCATTATTATTTTTTTACAAATTTGTTGCTTCAAAAATTTTATTTATTACATGTCATGATACATCACACTAATCGAAAAAACACAAGATGCAAAAAATGTTTATTTCATATTTGTTTAATTATTCGACAAATCAATGGTATAAGCAGCCTTTCGGTATTGGTTATCCTGATGCAAAGTTAAAATAAATTGTTGAAGTAAATCAAAGCATCTATGAGCAAACAATCTGAAAACAATTATATTACAGGAAAAACAATTATATATAATGATCGATTGTAACAGCTACAGTAAAAAATGCAAGATAATTTTAAGAAAAAAAATCAAGAGGTTAATACTTCAAGTAAAGAACCATTAAAATGATTAATTGTTCTTTTCATCAATTATTTGAATTTCAAACTGAAAAATAATAGCTTGAAGGGAATTACTAAGTATCAAAGCCGATACTACTAATATTAGAATAACGAACATTCAGTAGAAATCTGAAGAATGTTAATTACTTATCGCTTTTTCTATTTATTCTCTTTCTCTATATTCTTTAGTAAAATATTTCATAGTCATTAGCTAAATTTCTTGTCTTTTTATGATCAGGAATCAAGAAGAAAGAAAGACGACTTCTTAAGAATAAAAAATAAAACTCGAATGTAAATATAGTAGAATATAAATCTAATCATTCAAGCGAAAATGTAATAAAATTACAACAAATAATGGAATTTAAAAATTAACAACTGGAAATGTTGCAGGGAATTTACGCAAGTTACGTTCATCTGAAAAGTTTAAATGCCAATTAAGCTATGTTACTAAACGAAGTACGATTTTAGCTTCTTGAGTCATCTCTCTTTATAACTTTTAAAGATAAAGTACCATGTTAATTGCATGAAAAAGTAGATATAAAATCTCCAAACATATAAATTGCCATTGTTAATATTCATTCATAATATTTTCTTGAATAGGTAGCGATAACCTTTTTCTCTCTCTTTGATTCTTAAATTATCTGTTTAATATTATATGTTGAATTAAAATTTAGAAGATTATTACTGATTAATGTCACATTTATGATACTATCTCTGAGTTTTTTCACATCACGTATCTTAATAATGCTGCAACCGTCAAGATGTTATAAAGAATGGCTAGCGCCTTCTTGACTTAACTCATCGGTAATATGTGATAAAGTTGCTATTTAAAACCGTATTGTGAACTTTATGAGTTTTTGAATTAGGCGATATTCACAACGAACTAGCTTTTACAGGAATAAGAGTTTCGCACATTACAGAGCAAAGCCTTTCAATGAACTTAAGTTTCAAAATTTTGACAATTTTTAATACTTTTCCTTTACACATAGTTAATATCTGTTTTGCAATGATGCGTCAGTCAGGGATTATCTTGAAGTACCTTTAATATTATCCGCAAGAGGATACATATAACAAGACACTCTGGGATAGCAGCGTGGTACATATAAGTACATATAAGTATCATTCAGCTCTCTTGGCCCATTTACTTTTCGTTTGAAAAATACCCGAAAATCTATCGAAATGGTTTACATTTGAAAGTTTTTAAATATCAAGAATATATATTGCATTAAAATTCAACCTTTCCCTTACGGCCAGTATAGATGATGTAGCAACACTTATTTTTCCTAAGCCTACCTCCTACTTCTGCAATTATTTTATCACTATCATTAGACCCTATCGACCCACCGGCCCATTTCGGTTCTCGTATCCATCTGGGTAGGCTGGGTCGTTTTGCTCTCCGTTCTGTGGGCTCTTTATATCTAGATCTATCTACATAGAGGGTCAAATGTTCTCCTGCTGGAGTACACGGAAATTGGGAGAAGGGGGTAACAGCTTTGGGTAGTAAGTACACTTTACAGGTAAACCGGTTGAAGAGGACATTGAAATCAAAGTTTTCATCTCCCAATTTCCCGAAGACGGCAAGCTGTTTTTGATTTTTTTTCCTCGGCTTGATGTCGGAGGCTTACAGGACCAAACTATACCTATGGCTTGTTGTTATAATAGTTCTTGTATAGCTTCCGTAAAACATAAATGAAAGATATATTAAGTTATATAAAAATTTAGTCAACAAATTTTAATAAATATAATAATGAATGGAATGATGAGCCTCTTAACCTCTACGCATTTCCTCAAATCGCGAAAATGAACTCGCTCAATTCTTTTTCCACATTGATTTTCACACGATATTTTGATTTTTTGAAAGCAACTGCAGAATATCCAGCTTTGCACAAATAAAGAGAAGTAAATGGAATTAAGCTTGAACACATAAATGTAGATATTAATCTTTATTCATAACCAGAACTCAAATACTTACCCCTTTTTAAATTTTGTTTTAACCAGCACCACCACCTTTTAACTTTTTTTATTCTTACAAAACAATTCAATCGGATTATCTTCTTCTGCAGCAGTAGATGCAGATGGAGCAGTGGCAATAAATGGGTCTTGAATTCATCTAAAATTATCGATATTATCATTTTGAAAGCATATTTCGCCATCCAGGTGAAAAGAGTTCTGAAAGAAGGCCTCGACCTAAAAAATTAAAATTAATATGTGAATAAAGTAATGGAAATTTGATATCTCGTCCCTCTGAGAATGTAAAGACTCTTCAGAGCGTTGTAACACGCACTTTCATAACTCCTACAATCTGCTCTAATTTGCTCAAGTGCTTTGAAGACGTCATATACGGGAGATTTCAATATTCCAGTAAAGAACGGACCTCATCGGGGACACCTTCTTGCTAAACGAAAAATTTAAAAAAGTTCTTATTTGTTTACATATTATGCCTTATGTATCGATGCAAATGCCATTAGTTCCTACCAAAAACACCTTTTTAAAAGAGTCTTAATTTTCAGACTTAGTAAATATTATCATTTTGAAAGCATATTTCTCAATTCAGGTGATAAACCGTTATAAGAGTTCTGAAAGAAGGCCTCGGCCTATAAAATTACTAAAGACAGCCATATAATCAAATATAAATCAGTGTCACTGAGGATTTAACTATAATTTAACAAATTAAAAATGATTATGCTAGCAAACTGTTTAAGCCATAATTTTTTTATAAATTGTATATGGCTTGAATTTCAAATATAAAACCATTTCAGTTTACTGAAAATTTGATGTGCATTTTTGTGACCACTAATTTCAAAACAGTGACGTCCAAAACGCTGAAGGAACGAGAATTATTTATAATTAGGTTCAAAAAATTAATAAATAAAATGAAGTATAAAATCATAAACTGACATGTATACTCTACGCTTTAAGCATATTTTCAGTAATTAAGTAATTCGCATCATCAAATCTTGTTTACAATACAATTAAACGATTTCTTTTAAATATATTTGCCTGATTAAATTGATTTTTAAAGCAACCTCTTGTGAAGCAAATCAATAGTTCGACCGTGAGATAACGAGAAAAGTAAATCATTATAGATCAAAATAACTCCTCATGCTCCTTGATTTAATAAGGAGCGAATCAGAGGAAGAGATTGAGTTGGTCTGCATTACTGAGAATTAAAAACGGGGTTAAGGATTCTAGTTTGAGGCTACAAGTCCAGAAATTTGTCAAAAAATTTAATTTCTGGTTTTCTGTGCCAAAGGAAATAAATTTTATGAAAGTCCTCTTATTCATTTCGATTTATATAAAATGAAATGCAATTTCAGTTTAAATATTTCATCGTTTGTCGAGGATAGTAATCAAGAAAGAAACAAGAATCTAATATTTACTGTTAAGAGACAATTTATCGACTTTTCTTTCAAAGCTAGGACCTGAAGGCGTTGCTCAATTTTGAATGTCATCCAATCTGCAATCTCATTTATTTCTTTAAGTGTGCATTTATAATTAAAACCGTTATACAATTTATGCTAGGAAATAGTTTTGGATATTTTCAGATTCTTAAACTTAATTTCTTTCAGAAACGTTAGAAATATGAGTTTTTAAATTAGAAAAAACAAGTTTCTGACATTTCTTTTGATAATTGTCTACAATTATTCACTTCTTTCATACCATTTTCATACCACATTTTTTGTTTAACTAATGATATTGTATTTTTAGAAACAATTTACATTTTTTATTTCTTTTCGTAGCCGTAAATTATTGTAATTACTATGAGTAAATTATGATTTATTTCATATTCTACAATTCGATAAAAATAACCATGATTTGATTAGATTTAAATAAATTAAGTATTAAATTAACCTAAATTACAACTTCGTAGAAATAAAAATGTCATCAAATATAAAAATTTTCATAAAAATATTTTTAAAAGCACTCTTTTATTGGTGTACCAAAACACGTATTTTTTATTTTATTTTAAACTTGCCGCTTTCGGCGACCAACTTGATCGCCGGAAAGAAAATTTCAACTGAATCTCTTATTCAAAATTTTATATTCATGGTTCCTTTAACAAAGTAGATTTAAAATTTAAATTGCTGTAGACATTTAACCCGCATCCTTTTCGTAGCCTTGCACTTGTTCTGTTCCTTTTCTGCATTAACTCAAGTTATGCATTTGATTTCAACATTAAATTCGCGCGGCACATTTTGCGTCCAGCAGCATGCAAATTGGCATAGCAAAGATAATTTTTCAGTTTACTGGATTATTTCATTATATACTTACAATCTAGAGGACTCTATTTACAGATTGCACAGAAAAATTGATCAAATAAAAGAAGAAAGTAAAATCCAAATGATATTGTCTAAGTTTGAAATGGTTGATGTTAAGTTGATGATAAGTTTTGAAATGGATCAGATGGTGTAAAAATGATTTTTGTTCTGTAATATTTTCAAACCTTATTAAGGAAAACCCCCAAAATTTCGCTTATTTTTTAATTAAAATTCTAATTAAAATTTCAAAAAAAACCCTGCTCCCAGGTGCACATTCCACCCTCGAAAGAATGTTCCAGCCAGATTTCGTAGCTCTAAGTCTAGCTGCCTGCCCTGTAAAGCGCCAACACACGCATTCTCCTTTGTTATTAGTAGAGATATTGTCTACAATTTTTTTCTTTAATTTATAATTCCTTATTATCATTCAAGAAATCGGTTTTCCTCAAATTCACTACCAGATGACGTCACTAGTTTGAAATCGAAATTCAATTAAATTCATCGATTAACTGAACATTACGTGCTGAGAATATTAAAATAGTATTATATTGTCATCTTGAAAACAGAATAGTACAAACTTTCAAAACTCAAGTACATTTGGAAATGAATTAACAGCCGGCAATGAAATTCTGTCGTTAAGTCATGAAACACGCCAAGTTAATTAAAAGCATAAGAAAATCAATGTCTCTAGCATTATTTGTTTCATATGGCCAATGATGAATCTTCGCTAATTACTGTGATTCCGGTATGTGTACAAAAACATTTAATGTTTCAGCTGTTTAAAAAATTAAATTTCATTTGTCTACATAAATTAACTTACGGTGGTTAATTGAGGCGGTGTCAGCTTTACTCTTCATATTTCAAATTAGAGCGTTATAAAATTTCTTTGATAAATTCATATCATAAAGTATTATTTTGAAAATTCAATGAGAAATATGAAGTAAACATATGTAATGCAGGGTGGTCATAAATTATGGACACATTTTCAAAAATAAATTTAAAAAACTAACAATGTTACAACTACGGATTTTTTTTTAAAAATGAGATAAGTAACGGGGCGTTGCAACGGTCTGAGTGGTCGTAAATTATTGGGCAAGTTGAGAGCAGTTACCTCCAAAACTATTAAAGCTAGGAGAAAATTAAAGGAAATATTCGTAGGGAATTTCACGCTCTTTACTTTGTTAAATCAAATGTAATTCGAAAACTGAATGGTTTTCGAGATATTCCAGAAAAAGTAAAATAGGAAACCAGAAAACGCACATCGGCTTCTGCTGATCGGTAGCCCTTGCGTCTCGCTGTAGCAAATTTAGAACGACGTAATGGTACCCAAATTATCTGAAAAAAGTTTTTTTATTTGCTCTTTCATTTAAAAAAACCCGCAGTTGTGACATTGTTAGTTTTTTTTAATTAATTTCTCAAATGGGGTCAATAATTCATGACCACCCTGTACTTCAATAAAAAAGAGATCTTCTAAAAATTCATTATACATTATTGTTTAACAGCTTTAATAGAAAGCAAATGTTATAGTCAAAACTGGGGATGGGAAAAACCTACCGGTTTAACCGAAAAACGGTTTTATTATTTCGGTTAACCGGTTTTTTTAGTTATTTTTTTTGTCCCGGTAATAACAGGCTTTTTAAAAATCCAATAAACGGGTAATAAACCAGATCGGAAGATTGGCTCTATTTTAGGTTCGATGAGACTAAAATTTATCAAGTTTTGATGCTTTAAATTTCATCAACTTAGGACAATCAACGACAACCGCTTCATCGAGGCGTTTGTTGGTTGGCGAATTACTGAAAGAGTCTTTATAAATAGATAAATATTGGCCAATGGGTTGTTTTCCTGTAAAAAAAATATAAACAAAAATTTTTGTCTACAAACGGAGTTTGTTTTTCTCACAAAAAAGATCAAAACCGGTTATTTCCAAAACCGTTTTTTTAGCGGTAATAACCGTCAGGTTATTCAGGTCATCGAAAGTTATAAAAAACCCTGAATAACCGAAAATCGGTTATTCAGGGAATTATCAGCCTGGAATTAACCGAAAATCGGTTAATTCCAGAATAACCGCCATCCCTATCCAAAACATGAAATACTTCTTGAAAATAGACTATACTGTTTAACACTTATTTTAAAAGGCAATACTTTTATATCACTAATATAAATGTAGCATAAATAAATGCTAACATTGCAATTAATTTGAGCTTAGTAAGCGCAGAATTCTATGTTCCTAGACTTATTTTAAGAAGCTAAAAAAAATATCCCTCTCTTTCATTCTGTCGAGTTGTGAACATGAATAAGGTGGATTTTAAATTATATACTTTGACAGTTTCTGCTTTTTGAATATTCTGAATAATTTAAGGATTCTAATTTGTGTTGGAAGGCTTTAAAGGTCTAAAAGATATTTTTTTCGTAAGTATTGAAAACATTTTACACCTGACAATAGCATATAGAAATAGCAATACAAATTCATAAATATGTTCATGCCCTCTGTGTTATTTAAGATGAAAATCTCAAATGAATGAAAGACTGAATATGAAATTTTTTTTTCTTGCAAGAAAAAATTGTTGAAATAAATGAGCTTTTCCAGAATTTTGAAATGAACATTTTTCTGACTGTCATATAGTTTAAATCTACGCAAATCTTGTTTTTCTTCTTGTATTGTTTTTCAGACTTTTGTTTATATGTATGTAATTCTAGTTGTCAATTTCCGTAATTTTTCGGTAAATCAAAAGAGTTCGCTGTAAAAAATAATTATCTTTTGAGTAATTACTTATTCAAATTTTCTTAATATGGGAATTGAATACATAAAAGATGTAGATTTTATTCTGAATCGAATTGTTGATAAACCTTTACATGATATAGTGAAGTTATTAAATATTTTGCTGAACAGGAAGCAGGTGAAAATTGGTATTCATCTAATATCTGCATTATATTTGAACCTTTCTGAAATGGATCAAATCATCTGTAAGTTTAGCGTTTGGATTACGGAATCCCTCCGTTTTTGTTTCCCCTCTGTTTTCCGCTTTTTTTCAGACTTTGCAAAATAACATTCGTATTCCCTCTAGACAGGCTTGGGGTTACCTATTCGTGTCTTCCTTCATTATTAATGAACCCAGTCGTATTACATATATTAGAAGCCTTACAGATTAGCTACTCAAGGGAAATGAAATCCTTACGGTTTATTGGCACAACGTTTATATGTATGAGACATTACACACGAAAAAAACTGAACTAGTTCTACATCTGCACTGCTAGTAAATAAAAGGCTAATTAGTATAATTGTTAAGCAGTTGACTAAAGATTAAGCTCTTTCATCCACTTGCCAAATTTTGTTCTCCGATGAGGATTTGTGTTGTAGAAAATGAATAAAACAATATAACAATTTCATTTTTACTTTAATAACAATATTTAATATATTTATATTATTCATGAATAATCTTTACATATTTGGAGCAAAATGCATAAATATCATTCAAACAGGAACACTGGAAATAAATTAAGATTGTTTGACTCGGATACAAATTAAGAATTATGTATAATGACATAGCAGGGACACTGTTGCGGGTCTAGATTCCAGTGAAGAAGCATGGTGCACTCAGGTCAGTCGCTCTGGAGTGGTGTGGAATCTTGAGAAGAGCATGACAGACTGGACGTTGTTTTCGTCATCTGGCCGAGCCCCAAACTTTTCAAAAATATTTTTTTGTGTATCAACTAAACTGAAGAGTGATGACAAAGTTAAACAATCAATGTTTTTTGGATGGTTATTAAGTTCCTTATCACCTATCACATAATGTATAGGGCTTAAATTAAAACATTTGAAATGACTCGTCTTTTTAATGTTTTAAATTATAATTAATTTTTTGGTTCGAAATTAAAATAAGATCAGTATATTCAATTTGTAGACGCCTTTGGACTAATGGCACCCCTGGGCCCAATTAGTCCAATGGATAAGACGGCCCTGGTTATTTTTCTACATTTCCGAAAGCAACTTACTTATAAATCATAAAATATTCATCCATTATTCAGAGTGTTTCAATATTTATAACTTGATAAACGAACCAAATAATGAAAAACTGAAATATGTACAAAGAATAAAATGACGACCTTGTTTTAAACACAAAAAGGAAAATATTGTTTGTTTAAATAATAAGCATTTATTTTTATTTTTATCATTTCTTCCGACGAATTCTATTTCGATTTGTCCTTGACCTAAGGGAGAATCTTTATCTAGAAAAAAATCTCTTGTCACTTTCTCACTTGACGTAAAGAGTAAAAACTCTATAAATAAAGGCGCGATGCTTTAAATATTTACTTAAAAACGCTTACAAAGTAAGTATGAAGTTCAATGAAGCTGAGACACAGATCGATTCTTTTTATAAAAAATATCCGCCAATGTATCATGTTTATCAAAACAAAAGTAGGAGGTTTAAAAGATCAAACGCGCACTTAAATAAACAATTTAGATAACTGAAGTATTAAATAATGAGGCGACTTTAGCTTATAAATGGGCATCTTTATTTAATTTTATGCATGTTCTAAACAAATTTCTAAACAACCGAAATGTTATGTAAACCTAACTTAAATATCTCGTGTATCATGTAACATAATTTCTTCCTTAAAGTATTTTAATGAAGCAAATGTTCAATAATTTTTGAATTAATCTAAATAATTGACAGAAAAATATTTGAAATATAAATATTTTGTTATGTTCAAAATTTTAAAAAGTTATTAGGCCTAAAAATTTTAAAAATGATGCCTCAGTTGGTTTTATTTCTAAAATTATTTTCTAAAATATGAAATATATTCTCTAATTTTTATACAGTTATTTTCATTATACAGATGTCATGATGTCATTTTAATGAAAGGAATAATATTTTTAACAGGGGAAGAATATTCTAAATTTTTATTATAATAGGAAGCTATGCACAATACGTGCCATATTGTAGATCAATTATGTTATTCAAAATCGAAAAGAAAAAAAATTCGTAGTATTTAAGATAAGTAAGAATTTTTTTAATATACTTAAATAATGCTGCAAAATTTGCAGTATTTTGCAACTTTTTCTAAGAGCTCAAATTCCAGGAGCAATGAAGCTTTTTGAGATGATATTTATTGTAGTGTAAGCTAGTCAGTCTTTAAGAACAACATAACTAAAAGAACCTTCTGTCCTCCCCCCCCCCCCCCTCAACCCGAAAAATTGGTATGATTAAAATGATTTCAACTTCATCTCATCTTTTGCTTTGAAATTTGTTTCGTTTTCTTAATTTCCTAATTTAAGATAACATTTCATAGTATTTGCTTTCTTTATCAAAAATTTAAACTAATACCACTCTCTATAAATATCCCTTAAATGGCAGAAAACGAAATTCTGCCTAAATTCCGTTTAATTTAAAAATCCAACTACTAAAACTCGGAAATGGAATAATCAATATTTTTAAATAAAGATGCAATCTAGCTTCTATCTAGCTCCAAACTGCTGCACTTTGTGTAACTCCATGTTCAATATACAAACGCTTTTGGAAAAACAAACAAAAAACCCCTATATATTTGAAAGTTATTATAGGCGCCAGAGTGTAATTTATTCTTTAAACTGCATCTAATTTCCTGCTAAAACTTTTAATTAAATTGAGCACATAAGTTTATATTAAATAATATTTTACTGAGCACCAAACCACTTTACCAAACACAGTAAAATTTTTCTTTTCCAATTTATAACTTGAATCTCCGAATAGTAATCGTCGAACTACAATTAAAATTATGTATTTTATTTATAAGTATGTATGGTATATAAGTATATAGGATATTCAACCCTTATGAAATTTATTGAAAATATTCGAAGATTGAAGTTTATGAGTTTGTGGAAGACTTGTGGCGGTTGTGGGGGTGGTGTATGTCGCACACATCAGAAGGCGCTGCTGGATGAAATAAAACAATTTATTTAATACAAACAACAATATTAAAAACAGCATGTCATGACGCCTCAGGATGTCAGGGTAAGCCCATGGACTCCAAAACATGGGTGAAGAGAACATCAATCACCGAAGGAACCGGGTGACGGCAACCTGGAAAGAAAAGGTAAAAGAGAGAAAGAGTTCTCAATTGAACGTCCTTTTATACTCCGCTGGCGATCAAGTCTTTAAGTTGCCACAAGCTGGTTTACAATAATGCCGAGGTAGGCAAGACGAACATCAGCAGCATGGTGGTTAAAGTCAAAGTCCGAATCTTTTGATTCGATTCCGCTACACATTCCCCCACCAGTCTCGCATCTTAAGGTGGGAGACGAAAACGCACTTTACGACCGTACTTAGTCGTGTATGAAAGATTTGAACTAGTCGTGTCGGACAGTAGGACAGCAGGTTTCAACCTGTCCACACTAATGACTTTCTCTTGACCGTTCACCAGTACTACAAAGTTCTTGTCCTGTCGCTTTTTGACGGGAAAAGGACCTTCAAATGGCGTTGCCAAAGCCCTTTTTATAAGTCCCCTCTTGACAAACACATGAGAACAAGTCTGCAGATCTTTCGGCATGTAGACTGCTTTCAGTCCGTGATGCACTGGATCTGAAGGTTTCAGTGCTCGCATGAGCTCCTGCAGACGAGACAAATAATCCGGTAAAGGGATGCCTATATTACTGTCGACAAAGAATTGGCCTGGTACTCTCAAATTAGTACCATAGGTGAGTTCCGCTGCTGTTGCGTTAATGTCTTCTCGTAGAACTGTACGAAGACCCAAGAGTGCTAGAGGCAATGCTTCAAACCAAGTTTGCCTACTGCACATCAAGGCCTGCTTTAGAGGTCTGTGCATCCGTTCAACCATTCCATTCGAACTTGGGTGAAAAGCAGCAGTTCTAACGCACTGGATACCAAACATTCTCGTCAGCATCTGAAAAAGACCAGATTCAAATTGCCCACCCTGATCACATGTGACTTTCTGAGGTAAACCAAAGCGAGAAATCCAATTGAACATGAAAGCAATTGCTACAGTTTCCGCTTTTGCATCCAACAAAGGAACTGCTTCGGGCCAACGTGTAAAACGATCAACCATAGTCAAGCAATACCTAAATCCCCCAGAGATTGGTAAAGGACCCATTGGATCCAGGTGTACATGTGAAAATCTAGCATCAGGTGGCAAAAACTGAGATACTGGAGCCTTTGTGTATTGATGTACCTTACTCTTCTGACACGGAATGCAAGCTCGACACCAATTAGTTATGTCCTTGTTCTGGTTAGGCCAACAATATCTGCTTGCAATTAAGGCTTTTGTGGCACGTATACCAGGATGCGACATGTTATGTAAATTGTCGAAAATTTTCCTGCGAAGTTCCCCAGGTACATAGAATCGATTAGACTCTGAGTTCACATTACAATATAGTGATATCTCAGAATCGGGCATTTGTACTTTCACTAGGTCTCCAGAAAACTTAATTTTACCTTCTAAGATACCTTTTAATTCAGGATCTGAATTTTGGCTACTTTCCCATAACTTTAGGTCAGCAAGTGACGAAAACTGAATTTCGCAAACTCGTGATAAACTATCGGCCACGACATTTTCTTTTCCTGGCACGTATCTAATATCTGTGGTAAATTGCGAAATAAAATCCAGTTGTCGCAAACGTCTAGGTGAACACTTATCGTTATTCTGCCTAAATGCGTAAGTTAATGGTTTGTGGTCGACATATAAAGCGAACGGACGAGCTTCCAACATGTGACGGAAATACTGAATCGCAGAATACGCCGCCAAGAGCTCGCGATCGTAAGCTGAATATTTGGCTT
>BGPR01001091.1:276896-314836 GCA_013235015.1 Araneus ventricosus | reverse complement strand
TGGCGAAAAAAATTTCTTAGGTGAAAAATGTTTTAAACTCCGTTTCCTGCTTATCTGGTCTGTGGATCACACAGTTCCTCCAGTTAAAATGGTAGAGAAAGGAGGGGAAGCTACAAAGCTAATGAACTGGTGTACTGCAGAGGGAATTCAGAGCCTGCAACACTAGACAGTTCTAGTTATGTAGTACTTTTCCTTGGCATTATTCGGTAGGAAAAAATAAGATAGAGAACTTCCTAATTAGCACAAGATGCGCATATTGACGATATCCTCACGATATTGTACATATTCAGAATATCGAATAACATCTGAGGATATCGTATAATATCTGTCTAATAGGGAGTTTCTTGCCTCAGTTTTACTCCGGTTTATTTGAAGATCGAAATCGTTTGATGAAAATTTGTAGATTGTGATAGATTTGGTATCTATGAGCGTCAACTTTTTTCCTGCTCGTCGCGTCTATTCATAGAAACATCCCGGTCTCCAATATTCCGCCTAGTTAGATTGTGTGTGATGTTTCTTTAGTGGTGAATAAATAGGCAGGCTGTCTACTAAAGATATATTCTAAAGCATTATTTACATATATACACATCCATAGATAACACACACATAGGTTTAAAGAAAGAAACAGAAAAGGATGCGCAAAAACAGTTTACGTTTTTTCAGTTCAATGACCCAAAACAAAGCAATCTCTCTCGACGACAGCCCCTTCTGTCCCCTATCTTCTTCTCCTTCCTCGCCCCTGCTCTTCTGAAAATCACGTGACCTGGCTCTGGACGAGTCAATGCACTCCACCGCTGAATTACAGTGATCTTACAATGAGAAATAATATAAATTGATTAAATTTACGCAATAGCAATACGCAACTGAACGAAGTAATACCGCCAAAACTTTGAAAATAAGTATGGAAATGAAGAATAAATAATTATAAATAGAAATTTAATTGAAAAGTTTTTTTTTATATTAATTAAATTTGAATGAAATTTCTTGCAATCCAAAGGATTTTTCCGATAAATTTTAGTTATAAATGCTGATGAGAAATTTTCCGTGATACAAATGTTTTCAAGATTTTCGCAACCCCCAATATTTTTTACCATCTTATTTAGGATGCTAATTCATAGTTTAAGAGGCATCGATTTCAAATAAAACACGATTTGCTTCAAGGAACAGAATTTCGGAAAGAATATTGACAAGTGTATTCCCATTTTAAAATATTGCAGTGAACCTTTATATATATGTAATAGAATAAATTACTCTTTTTTTCCATCTTGACAATTCCCATTACTTCATATTACATCAGAACTTGAGTCTACTTTTTAACATTAAAAAAATAATCAAATATTTTCTGATGCACACAATATGAATATGAATAGGTTATATGTAGCTGTTTTGATTTCAAACGGTTAAACTTATTTTAATCGTCATATTAATCGTTTTATTGTTCAAGATCAATTTATTTATTATTTTCGCTGGAAAGAAAACAAGAAGAATGGGTTTTATTTTTATGTAATTTTTAATGATACTAATAAATGGTATTCGCTTATTCTCATTTTCATATTAAGTTATACTAAAACATTTTTTCTTGTTAATTGATTAAAAAAATAATTTTATATTGTCATTTTATTGTTCAACCGTAGATGCGTGAATCTTTATAAATGCAGTAAGGTATACAGGAAAAGGAAATGGATAACAAATTTTGAGTTTTAATTTTTTATTAATATAAATTTATTAAAATACTTACCTATTAGAAGAGAAAAAAAGTTTTAAGTTTATTGATTAAATATAAAATTACTCAAAGTTAATAGAAAAAGATGAAAAACAAACAAACTAAGTGGTACAGATATGCATCACTGCACAGTGAAGGCTTGTTTAAAAGTTACAGCACCCCCAAGAGTGCATAACACGAGACGCCACTGGAAATACCCAACAATTGCCTGAAGCAAAAAATTTTCCCCAGAGGCTAAGTCAAGCACACATTTCACTATTCTCGGATTTTCCTTCCGATATCATGGAATAGTGAACTAAACGGTTTTCTGAAGGCGCTTGGATACTTTTCAGGATTTTTCATGATTTCCGAAGACTTTGGATCTGTAACGATTCTCCCGCTTGAAAAATATGTTTGCCTGGAATAGAGTTCTGGAACTCAAGAAAGTGATAGTAATTTTCTTTGTCTTAAATGCCATTTCAGGTCGAGACACAATTATTATTCCTCGTATTGTAAACCCTTCGTTATCAAACCAAGATAATCGTTTAATAGCATGTTGAAGCTTTTTTTTGGATATTATTTCTGTTACATGGTTTCCTTTTTTATTGTTCGCACCATCAATATACAACCACCAGAAAATACAGTATTTGATTATTTTAAATTTGTATATATGTATGGAAAGAGAAACGAATATATGTCACTTTTTTAAAGTTGTAGTTATTCGATGTTAAACAAATGTAATTGCATCTATTATTCGGATTAACTGTAAGGCTCGCCCAAAAGAAAATATGACTGTGGGTTCTAGCGGCGGAACTTGGAAGATATATGGTTTAGTTGTATTAACGTCTTTTTTGAAGCAACGCGAGGGCTCTTTTCGGACGGAACTCGTAAATTTGTAACAAGGTCAGATGACGAGGACGACACCAGAGCTCGCACTCTCCTCCAGACTTCCGCACCACACCAACGGGAGGACGTTTGAACCCCTACGCATGAGTTAATGTGCAATAGGCCGAATACACAACGGATGTTCAGTGGAATAGGGTTTCGAATCTGGAACCGTCCCACTCCGAGACCGACATCTCATCACTAGGTCAACGCGCCCACTGCAGAAATCTGGAATAAAGTAACTAAAGGCAGTGTATCGCTGCGTGAAACAGAAGCGAGAAAACAAGTTAAGTCGCATCATAAATTCCTCCAAAATAGGTTCATCTTGCAGTAATTTAGTTTATATGGCTCTAGATACTAATGGAACCAAATGGTGATGAATCCAGGATTCTGTTCTGTGGGGGGGGGGGCGGGCATAAAAATTTTGTATCGTCGTGACGAATCTCAAACCTCATGGCTTATGTAAACCAAATCACTTTAACTTTACAGACTTGACACACCTGACATTAAGAATAATGAAAAAACACTACAATACTTTCGATAATTTAAAAAATGTCTTCGACTGCGTCAGCGCTACAAGTACAACCGGAATGAATGGAAAAGTAGGAAAATTTTCGTACCTGTCAAGCCAGGAAGCAATGTTGTCACGGTTTTATTATTTTTTAAAAGAAAAAGAAAATTAAGAACAAACAGCTGTAGTGAATTTAAATAAAATCCAGATTTCTGGCTTAGCTCGGGGGTGGGGGGGCTGCAGTTCGATGGCGGTGGGGGGATGGGGTCCAGGGCTCTGCGCTCATTGCGTTGGACGTTCGGGTCCTCCTGCTGTTGGTGGTTCTCTTTACCTCCCATCTACTTTTGCCTACACCAGAATGGGTAGGCGGGTCGGTGTGGATTGCATATGCGCCACGCTGGCGGGATAGCGAATCTTCACCCAAGTAGCACAGCTTATTGCAGGATGTTGTACAATGGTATTCGATACTAAATAATGTTTTATGGTACTGTACGAATAATAATGTTCAGTATCTTTGTGCTATTGGAGCAGTGGAATTGGGTCTCGAACTTGGAGCCCTCTGGCTCCGAAGCCGGGATCTTACCACTAGGCCACTGAGGCTCCTCTTAGCATTTGAAATGTAAAAGATAAAATCCTTGCTAAAATACCTCGACTAAAAATTCCAAAAAAAAAAAGATTAAAATACTAAAAGAGGTTTCATTTTAAAGTGGTGTGAGGCTTTTGTCATTCTTCGGGAATTAAATCTTCAGCAAAGAATATTTCAGCGCTGATATATATGAATATAGGCTCTGATTTTCATAATACGAAAGCAATCCATTCCATTAGGGATAGCGGTTATTTAATAAAAACCGGTTTTCGATTAAACCTGTTTTTTTCAACTCAGGTCAAAACTGGCGGTTAAAACCGCTCAAATTAACCGGTTTTTCAAAAAACCGGTTTTCGGTTTTTTTTCTAAAGCAATGTTTGTGACAGAATTTTTTATCATTAATAATCTACAATAAGTAAATATTAAAACAATAGTTAATTAATTTAATAAGTAATGATTATAAATAAGTAATTAATACAATATGCAATAATAATAAATGAATAATTATTGGAATAAGTAAGTATTATAGACAAAAATATTTGTTATTCCTCAAGAAATGGATCCATTGACCAATATTTATCATCTAATTTGCTCATAAAAACTCTATCAGCAATGTGTTGATCCGTGAGTCGCCACCTCTCATCGGAAACAACATCATTCAACGTAGATACTAATCATTCTGACGCTACAGAACTTCCGACTAAAGATAAATATTTTTCGCTACAAAAAACAGACGCCGTTTGCGGACAATCTTTTTATTAGTATTGTTTCTACAGGAAATCAATCCACTGGCCAATATTTATCTGTTCATAAAGCACCCTTTCAGTAATCCGCCAACCAACAGACGCCTAGAGGAAGCGGTTGTAGGTGATTGGCCTAAGATGATAAAATTCAAAGCTTTAAAACTCGGTAAATTTTAGTCTAGTCGAACCTAAAATCGAGCCTATCTTTCGACCCGCTTTTTTTCCCGGTTTTTGGATTTAAAAAATAACCGCTATAAACCGGATAAAAATAAAATAACCGAAGAAAACCGGTTAACCGAAACAAAAAAAAAACGGTTTTCGGTTTAAACCGGTAGTTTTTTCCCATCGCTACATTTCATCTAACAAATCGACTTTTAGGGCAAAGCGACTGTTAGAAAGCCAACTTAATGTGGAAATGCCGACCTGCAAGTGAGCAAAAATTACCCCTCCCCCCCAAGGCACACACATTATCATTCTCCAAAATTCCTTCCGAAATAATGGAGTCGTGAGGAAGTGCATTTTAGGAGCTTTTGTGATCCCTAAAGCCTTCGGGTATGGGATGATTCTCTCGCTTGAAAAATATTACTTCGACGACGGCCTGGAATTCAGTTCTAGAACTATTGGAAGTGATTGTTATTTATTTTGCTTCAAAGGCCATTTCAGACTGAGGCGTAACAGAAAGCTATCTCCAGCCATGAATTTGTTTTTAGTTTTTCAAACGTTTTTAAACAGTTTACGATAATCATTTTGAGAAGCGGCCCTTTTATATCTATATATATATACAAGAGCAATTTTTTTGAGTATGTTTATAATTGTTTTTTAACCTTCGGTTGGGCGAAATACAAATGCCGACACGTTCGTTCGCAACTCATCTGTGAGATAAAAGATAAATTTTTGCTTAGGCTTAAGGAAAAGCTTATCAAACTGAACTCTTTGGTCATACGAAGCTATATTTACGTTTTTAAATAACTTTTTGGTATTTCCTTGCAATTTCAACTCACTAAATGCTCAGGAATTCAGGAGGGAGTTGACATTTGTTTTACCGTAAGGTGTCTTAGCAATGACAATTGTTGTCCTTGAGACCATGGAATAATTCGACATTTTTGAAACAATACATTGGAAATAATGATCATTATCATTGAATTAGGGGCTGGGACATAAGCGTACAAACTTTTAGAGGTATATAAAAATAAATATGGAGAAAAATTTTGAAAATTCGGAAATCAAAACTACATATGTAATTGGGGGGCAATTGATCTACCAGATTAACGTGTCTCTCACACACTCCAACAAAGCACTGGAGAAAAAACCACAATACCTTTGCGTGAATGGTAGGGAGCCAGGAAGCTACTAGAGATAAAATCCCTTTCTCGGTATAACACAAACTTAGGCACAGAAAAATATGGGTGGCTCATCTCACCGATTAGATGCGCTCGATGGAAGGTTAATCTTTGTCACATCCAGATCGTTTGACGTACCAGGACCAAATTTGGCGCAGCGACTGATTAGCACTGGAGCTAATGCCGTAAAAATTATTTTAAAATTTGAATTAGATTGTTATTTAATTAATTTTAAGTAGTAAATTCGGCCGTTTTTGCCAATTTTTTTCTTATTATTATTCATTCACATCCAGTATTCAATTGATTATTCTGATATTTTTAATTTTTTTTATTTATTTATCTCCATATATTATTCTTTTTGAGCCGTGTCAACGGAAGTTGGTTTGAATAAAATCTTTTATTTTTTCTCTTACAAACAATTCGCTTAGGAGCTTCCGTGCTTTAATTTATAAACATCGAAAAAAAAATCGTTTTCTTGCATTTTTTACTCTTTTTAATATCTTGTGGAGTTTTATTTCGCAACGTATATTTTTAGTGGCATTTAATTAGTCCTAAAGATTTTTTAAAGCTTGTATTTTCATATAATTATCAACGCGTGGAAAATTCAGTACTTATAGGGTTTCATGTTTAAAAGTTTAAAATAAATGTCCTTTTTCCAAACTTCTCGCGTTTTGTTTCAAACCATCTTGTTATAAGCTAAAGATATATAATAAAAAGATTAATTTGCAAGGATATTTGCATGTTTTGGGGAAAGTCAGTGACAATGTTTGATGGAAAAAAACAAACGGAGAAGGGCATATAAAAAAACTCCGGGTTATCAGCTAATATTATATAACATGACGAGAATTATTGCGGGATGAAGGATTGCAAAACTTTTAATACTGCACCCGCGATCATCGCTTTGAAGTTCTGAAGGTTACTTATGTTCTTAGATAATGTCTCAACCAAAAGAATGCTTCTACTTATTATTTTTTCTATGGATATACTCTGCCAAAATTAATGTTGCATAAGAGCTTTGTATGTGTCTAATATTAAATTATAGTATTAATAATATCTATCGTGAAGATGAATAAAATATATCACATTTTGAGATGAAAATTATAACATCTATCGTGACAATGATTAAAATATATCACATTTTGAGATCGCAATTATAACATCGGCCGTGAAGATTAAAAAATTATATCACATTTTGAGATGGAAATTATGCGCATTTCTTTACTAAAGACATCAATGGAGCTTGATGTTATTTGGGAAAATCGCCGAGTATTCGCATTACCTGCAGTTTTATAAGCTTTAGAGTTTCCTATTATCTGGAAAGCGATCAAAATTTAGCAGCCTGCGCTGGCACCCCAACTCCACACTTCCACACCTCACCAGCAGGAGGGCGATTGACCCTCTACGTATGATTTGGCGTGCAGTGGGTCCGATGCCCTCAGACTTTCGGTGGAATCGGGATTCGAACCTGGAACCTTCTTGTCCTAAAACCAAAACCTTACCGCTAGGCCACCGCGGCCTTCCCAGTAACACAAGTTAAGTAAACAAATTAAAACTTTAGACGAAGTGCTGATTATCCAGAGTAATGATTGTTCGAGATACATGCTCTGAGATGCAACAGTTTAATCCTCTGACCACTGAGGGTTCTCAAAATCTGAGTACAGTTGTATACGGAGGTTTGTTTGGCAATGGATATTTGAAATAGATTCGACCACCCCGTTTCCTCATTTTCTCCTCACTACGGGTGGCGGAAGATGTGAATGGAAGGCCTTTCATCTCTTATCTCTACCCCAAGGGGTCCCTTAATGACCACTCTCCGAACTGCCTTCTCCCCGCTTTCGAAACAGTAACCGGTCGAAATCCGCCCCACTAGTATAGAAGTTGCATGGCCAGTTACGGCCGGCTTAGGAGTCAGAGGGTTAAGTTAATTAGAATATATTAAGACAAAAAATCTAATTAGGCTATTCTAATTAGGACTAGTTAGAGATGAAAACGATCAATTTTATCCACCAATTATGTTTACTAAATATACTTTGACTTTATCTTCGAAGCTGTCGATTCCATGCTGATTATCCTAATAAGACGTCTTAAGTAAAATATGCTTAAATGAGTTACGAAAAGGGTGCTGAAATCATTGAATTTTAGATATATATCATTGAAAATAATCATGAAAAATTACCGAAAAAATTATTAAATTTGCAGTTTTTCGAAGTTTTAACTGATATTTGAAGGAACAACCTACATAGGCAAACGATGATTTTAGAAATGATAGTGACTGAAGGTACATTACATTCAAATAAATCAATTCTCAGTTTAGACAGTCATTATAAAATAAATGTCATTTACGAATATTCAGTTTTTCTTTTAATTTAAATTTAAAAATTATAAGATTTGGTGAATGGTATGAATAAGTTTTTTCACCTTCGGAAACCATTTTTTTCAGCTCTTAAATTCATTTTATAATTTAAGAGGACACTTATTCTGACTTCCATAGGCGACTTAATAAACATTATGCTACATCTATACTTATAAAAGGCAGTAGTAGTAGTTCTTTGAGTAGTAACAGTATTTTTCAGTTTCTATATTCAATGTTTTAAATTATCTATACTTATAAAAGGCAATGTTTGTGTGCGCGTGTGTGTGTGCGCGCTATGTCCAGATGAATCTCTCGCATTTACAGACATGAGATTTGGCACACAGGTAATCGTAATGGTAACTCAATGCAGCTCGAAGTCCGAGTTTAAAAATTTTATCTAGAAATTTTTTTATTTAATGCTTTGTGTTGTTTTGAGTCATTTTCGTTTACGGCTGCAGTATCTTTTCTAATGATAGTTGAAAATCAATCAATGCACTATCGTATAGAACAAACAATTTTCGTTCTAATGAAATTTGTTTTGAGCTTCAAACGTAATTAACTGAATATTAAGAAATTTTTAAAAAATAGTCAGTTTTGCCTACGAAATTTTGTTTTAGTATTTAAATTTACTGCATCCACCGTTCTAACAACGTTATCTCTCATTTTTTTGGTAATATGGAATATCCCCCCCGATTTAAAATAAGAAAGGTTAAATTATCTTTTATGGTCGAATTTTAATCAATTTTTTTCTGAAGTGTTAAAATTATTTTCGCTCCATTTTTCCCTCCGTGATTCTTCGTAACCAAGGTCGCGGTGTTCTATTCCCAGCATGCATTTCGCCGAAACCACGTGACGTCATAATCCCTTTGCTTCGGCAAGGTTTTGAAGTACAATCGTACCGTCTGTCGTTGCGCCGTCAAATCAGGCTTTTAATTTCTTTGTTTTCATACTTTTTGATAGTCGGTGTAAAGGCTGATATCTTTAGTTACAGAAGACATGTTCATCCTGCGTGTAGTTTCGCTGAAACTGAAAAATGCAATATGACCTCAAGGAGCTATTTTCGCAATGTGGCTTCAAAGTTTAAACCTAAAACTGAATATTGTAGGCTTTTTAAAAAACTTTTGTTAAAATTTAGGGTGTCACGGGTAACACCGTAAGGCTATTGCTAGTAGTTAATAAACATAAGTTGATTCCTAATCTCATTACATAATAGGATATATTTTCAGATTTAGCAAAATATTTCCCACCTTTTGTGGTAAAGGTCGTGATGGCCTAGTGGTAAGGTCGGGGCCGGAGCCCGATTCCACTGAAGTTCTGCCGTATACGTGGACCTGTTGTACGTTAAATCATACGTAAGGGGCCAAAAGTCCTCCCGCTGGGGTGATGCACAAAACCCACTCCTCCCCGGCGTACTCAATCGGGTGTAAGGCCTGGTAAGAGGACGGAGGGGAAGAGAATCACCCCAACACGATGAGCGTATGGACGACAAAGCCACTATGTCATACTCAAAAACTAGTGTGGTTCTGAAGTTTGGAGAAGGGGTGCCAGCTCAGGCGCCGTTCTCGTCAAAATTACTATCTCCGTCCCAAAATAGCCCTCGTAAAGCTTTAAAACGGGACGTTAAGATAACTAAATTAATCCTTCTGTGGGAAACTGCATTATTTTTCTAAACTAACAGCCCTGACGGCTGCCTTCTTTAGGTGGAAAATTATTTACGTTTCATTTCAATTTTCTGTTAACTAAAATTTTTTATTTTTTAAAAAGTCGTAAGTTATGTAAATTTTAATCAATACATTAGATGATTAATTTATCAAAAATGTGTCACCAATTTACAAAAACTTGGTTGAAGTGAGAACAATTGATGAATTATAAATCTTTTTCAGAAGAATATTTTACGTTTTCTTTTGAATTACTTCGTTTTTTTTCTTATGATGGGCGATATGGAATATAAGTTACGTAAATGTAAAAGAGAAGTACATTTTCGTTAATAAAATATTCCTTTGAACATTTCGAACTTGATTACAATTTTTAATTTTTTTTATCTCTTCGGTGAACATTGCGTTTTGATTACTATAATTTTAATTAATAAGTTGTCGGCATTTAAAAATGAAACTTATTATTTTATGCTGAGATGGATAATATTTTTGTACAATGGCTGAACAATTTCTGAAAACAACCACTATTTGTGAATGCCAATTATGTGTTTTATACTTTCTATAAAAAGAAAGTCCAAATCTTCATTCACAAAAAATATAAATAAAAACACAAGTTTTGAAAGTTTTTATTTTGTATGTGGCAACTGCTCTTTGTTCGTGCGCTTAGCACGACTACGGAAGTATAAAACCTTGTGAAGTCCATAGCTAGATGCGAACCTCATTGGAGCTGAAAAGATGATGTCCTGCCTTCTATTCTGCAGTCTCTAACCATTTTTTTTACATTTTAGGTCTCTGTTGAGTTACACTCGCTAGCTACTCGAGTAACATAGGTAATTTTACTACATAGGGCTTTTCCCTACTGTTCCTTGGTGACATACCAGAGTACCTTCAGTGGTGACTCGTATCTTCAGTATAATGAGATATAACGTCAATTATATACAAAAAAAAACTAGCAGTACGCGCACGGCGTTGCCCGTGGAACCAGGACTTCAACAAAGTGAAAAAACGCCCTCAAAGACACGAAAAAGTTTTGAAAACAAAATCAAAACAAAAGATACACATTATTGATTTGTTCGCTTATTTTTCTTCGCGATAATGCCATTTGAACTGTAGGAAAACAGTACAGAGTACGCGGAAAAAGCAAAACATTTTTAATCAAATACAACTCAAAATGAAATTATAAAATCAAAACAAAAAGTATCAAAACAAATGAGCTAAAATCCAAAAAATAACCAAACTAGAATCACAGAGAAGAACTTTATGACCAGAAAACGGCACAAAACTTAATATGTATCCGATCGAGTAACAACTCACGAATGAAATTATTCTTAGGCATTCCCACAAAGAATGCCTTTTTTAAAAAGCAGTAGCCGAAACATGCTTCACAACAACTGAATGGCGCCAACAACGCCGGCCTGTTAAAATGAGTAATATTTCAGTTAGGCTGACGCAATACAATCTTCAGATTTATCCTCTGGATCATAAAACCACAGTACCCTCTTCGTCACCTCCCCTGTGCTATTTTTAGAACGTGACATTGCGAGAAAAGCTATGGCCCGTTTTCCGCAAATGGTAAAGAAACTCTGTTTGCTCATCACGGAAAATTTTTTTTCTCAGAATTCAACGAATTACGTTAGAAGTTCAAAACAAACTTATCACCCAGGTCAGAATGTTCCAGCTTTGCTTAATTTACTAATAAACCACTGCATCAAACGAAATGATTTCAGGAGGGAATAATTTCGAAAGATGGTACTAGATGTAACCAGGGTGAAATTGGCAGTTTTGGAATAGTTCTTCATTCGAAAAATTTTTTTTACCCTTTTAGAAAAAAAGTTATTAAAAATGTACGGACAAAGATATTTCAACCGTTCTTGTTTTAAATCACGGATGAATGTTATATTTATTACTTCAAGAAATTTCAAATTGATTTCGAAATTTGAACGTCAGATGCAGGAAATTTAAATTTAAAATTACATTTTTTAGGATTTACCGACTATTTTTTAAAAATTTCTCAAAATTCAGTAAATCAAGTTATACGTTCGAAACAAACTTCATTAGAACGGAAATCGTTTGATTTCCGATGGTGTATCATTTTTTTTATACAGTCATCTGAAACCATGCTATTGAGAAATTAGTGCGAAAAATTACCCAAAACAACATAAAAATTAAATAAAAAATGTATAGATAAAATTTTAAAATTTGGGCTTCGACACACATACACACACACGCACGCACATACACACGCACGTACGCACACACACACACACACACACACACACACACACACACACACACACACACACACACACTGCCTTTTATAAATATAGATATGATTTATGCTCAATGGATAACTTGAGCCATATCTTATGTTTTCAGATTTATAATTTGCCAAAGTCCTTAACTTGACTTAATAATGACTTCACTCTTAACTAGTAAGTGAGATTTTAGATTATTTCGTCATTGTCGAATATAATCTGTTACTAATAAGATAAACCGATTTATACTGGGGACAAAAAATAATTACTAAAATTTAATATAGTTTCAAGAAAAATATTTCTTAATATTTTAAATAAATTTAAATAATAGAAAACGAAGAATATGAATTTATGATTCGAGAGAAGCGTTTGATAATGCATTTAGGCGCATAGAAATTTATGAGAGATTACAAAATTCGCCAAAAGAAATTTGGTCATAACAAAAAGTTGCTATAATAATATATACAGAGGGAAGATGATTCAACTGGGCAAAACAGAAAAATAATTAACGCAAAGAAGGAGAAGAATGAAAATATTTCTTAAAAGAAACTAAAAAATTAATAGAAAGCTGAATTTTTAAACATGTTTGGATATTTTATCCGAATTTGTCCTCTGGTCGAAATTTATGATACCTGAAATGTAACTAAAAGATCATTATGAAAGTTTATAAAAAAGAAGAAATTAGATTTTCGAATAACGTTAGTTAGATAGTAAACTACAAAAACGATACATGTTTCTTGTCAACTATTTTCGAATGGAGTTATTTTCTTAACATTTGGAAAAAATAGTGAAGCAGTAAAGATTCTTTATTGTAGAGGGGAATTTTCTCTTTGGAACAATTTTCATTTTTTTGGTTAATGTTTAATGAACTGTTACTGAAATTAAAAGTTACTGAAAATATAATGGATTAACGTGAACAATTTGGAACCTAGAGTACTTTGTGAAGTACACAAGGTTTGTCACTCTCTAAGACAAAGTTGAGACTTTTACAAGTGGAAACTTAAAAAGTTAATGCGCACTACATCTGTGCATAACTGTAGTTGCTTCTGCCCTCTGTTGACAGAAAATAGAACTTCAAGAAAAGAAAACAAATCAGCGACTAAAATGGATCTGCAATTCCAGTTTGTTGTTTTCACAGGAACGTTTAATTCTGTAGAGGCTCATTTTTCCTTAAATTCATATTTTTTCATTCATTAAATTTATATAAGAACTTTTGTATGTGAAAATTTGATTGTTGTGATTTCAAAAATTTTTTTTAACTCCATAAGTTGATTTTTATACAATATATTACTAACGGAATAAAATGTTGTGAAAAATAAATACAAATCTAAAGATGTTATAATTAATTGAAATTTTGATTTTATTGCCAAATTTTGTTTAAATCTAATAGAAAATAAAAAGGTACTAAGAATGGAATAATTTTAAAATTTCCCTGACGGAAATGCCTGACAGATAATTATACAGATAATACTGTAAATTGTATAATATAAGAAAAAGAATAAATTTATTAAAAAAGCAGTTTTTAATAATGCACTTTTATTAATGTTCCAAAACGTAGATTTTTCATATTAATTACTTTTTACTATTTGGTACTATTATTAATTCTATGGAATATTGAAGTCATTTTATTCTGAGGCTCACTATCAGGTTGCGCCACTAGTACGGATCAATTAATTGATATTAGATTTCTAAAAATCTTAAAACAGCGTATTGTTATCGAGAACATAAAAGTGTAACAAAATTTCAAAAATCTAGCACATCTGTAAATGAGTGAAAAATGAATTCCAAAATTCCATCGTTAAAACATGAAACAAGTCAATTTAAAAAAAAATCATGAAAAAAAAATTACCTAAAAAAAGTTTTCCTTTTTGTTACTTTTGGGTTCTGTTTTTATTTGCTGTACACTTTAAAAATTCTGCGAAAGCTTCATAATGTATAAAAGCACGTAAATATAAAATGTTTTCCATTCATAATAATAAGCACTAAATATTCCCAAAATAAAAACTTAAAATTAATAATGCTTCAGAAGATAGAAGGCACTGAATTAAATTCTTTATATTCGTACTACATCAAAATAATTCATATACAGCAGTCATTCCTTATAAATATTGCATGCTGAATACATTTACAATTTAATTTAGAGAAATAATGTTACTCCTAAGAAGTAATATTTAATGAAACTTTTAGAGTAAAGGTAGTTTTATTTTTACTTTAAAAGAGATCTTCAAGGGAATATGAATATCTGCAAAAGGTTTCGTTGAGTTTATAATTCACGTAGCAACCCATTTTCATTAATATATAATATAAATCCTGTATAAATATTTGCTAAAGCAAAGAAACCAATAAAAAAATTTTAACTTCCGAATATCACGTTATAGCTTATTTATAGTTTAGCGTGATGATTTTACTTACAGTCTACGTGATGGTGTGCATCTGAAAATGTTTTAAATCTTTTATCCTCCCACTTTATTACAATTCGTATTAAGCCGCTATTTTCACAGAAAGATTGGTTCGTTCTTTGGTTCGTTTTTTCTATGATATCCTTGGCGTGCAGCTATGTCCTTTCAACGCGCCTTACATCATAAATAAGGGATTATGAACACAAAGCAGAGGAAAAAGGTTCTCCGTTATGTAGAGAATAAATTACTCTGAAAAATTTCATTTTCAGGTTTAAAGAGAAGGTATATTGCTTGCTGGAGAGCGAGAAGTCATCTCAGACCTATTACCCTGATTAAAAACTAAATATTTGAGAGCCCTTATCGTAAAGTTCTAGTAAAGTAGACAGTAGAGTGGAACCTCGCATAACGAGCACCTCGCAAAACAAGTAATTCGCATAACGAGCACCTCGCATAACAAGTAATTCGCATAACGAGCAAAATAAATTTTAAATCGCATAATACGACGAGGAGAGGAAATCCGGATTTTGTGCCTTCTACTGTCATACATTGTTTCGCAACGGATTCCGAAACCTTCCGCACTTGTTCCGCCGGGAGGAGTTATTTTCATCAAAATAGGGGGAAAGTTCCCCCTAGAAAGATTTTACTGAGCGTGATCGAACAAAGAACTCTGGAAATAAGCTCATATGACTCATTGCCTGACAATCCTTTCCGATGTAAAATCGTCCATAAGTGGTAGTCTTGGCATCCGTTGCTGAACAATACATGGAGCTTTTATTTTGCTTTAATTCTTATCAAGCATGATGTCTAGGCACTAATCTTATTCTCAGAGAATATTAGAATTATCACTTCCATATCGTCTCCTGCCTCAAAATGATAGAAAATGCGTGGGAAGGGGTTACCAAGAGAACACTCATTTCTGCTTGGAAGAAGCTTTGATTGATGAGCGTTGTAGAACATGACATTGAGGAGTCTGAGACAGTACCCTGTGGAGCCTATAGTCAATGAAATTCTGTCTTGGCCCAAGATCAGGGGAATGGAGCTGGATCACAATGTTATCGATGAGCTGGTGGAAGAGCACAACCAAGAGCTGACCACCGAAGAGCTTATGGTAGCATTGTGTTTCATAGCAAGAAGTTATGGAGGAGAGTTTGTCAGAGGAGGAAGAGGTAACAGCAAAGCAACAATCTTCTAGCGCAATAAGATAAATGCTGAAAGCATGGGAAACTGTTGCATCGTACATTGAAAAGCATCACCCTAATAAGGCAGTGGCTATGCGCGATACAAATTTATTTTATGACAATGCTGTTTTGCATTTTAATCAAAATGTTAAGCGTCGGCACAAACAAATGTCTCTAGATAACTTCCTACTAAAAAGAATTAGGTATGTATCATAATCCATATAAAAACTCGACAACTCTATTTAAAAAAATCTGAAAAATTAGTTAAATTTCGAAATGAAGCATTGAACTCAATCCAGCAAATTATAGTATGTATAATAAACTTATTATTTTGTTTTCTGCAAATCGCATCCGCATTTTATGTTGGTTGATTCTGCTATAAAAGAAAACATGAAGATGATTCACGTTCCTTAACAATCTTATCTATGATTTTCTTTGAAGAAACGCTATACATAAAATTTTTTGAATATTTTTTTCGGTGTGGAACGCATTATGACATTTTACATTAATTCATATGGGAAAAATTGTTTTGCTTAACGAGTGTTTCGCATTACGAGTGAGCTAATGGAACGAATTATTCTCTTTAAGAGAGGTTCCATTGAATTAAAATGCTCATGGAAAAGAAAAAACAGAACCTGAAGTTTATGTTCTTGAATCGAAATTTATGTGTAGCGAATTTTTGTGTACTTAAGTATCTATCATGTGCTACTACATACAAGTATCTACTAGGAATCGTGTCGCGGTGGCCTAGCTGTAAGGTCTCGGATTCGGGGTGAGAGGGTTCCAGGTTCGAAACACGATTCCACTGAAAATTCTTCGTGTATCGGGGCTGTTGCAAGTTAAATCGTACGTAGGGGATCGAAAGCTCTCCCTCAGATGTGGTGCGGAAATTAGGAGAGGAGGCTCCAGTTCAAGTGTCGTCCCCGTCATCTCATCTGACCGCGGCTCAAAATTGTGAGGTTCGTCCCAAATTAGCCCTCGTGTTTTTTCAAAATGGGACGTTAATATAACTAAACTACTGAAAAGTGTCTCAGCGAGAAATGAAAATTTCATTAAAACTCCTGTTAATAACAATATAAAATAGTCAACAATAATCAGTGACAAGGTTTTGTTTCTAAAATCTCTGGTAGAAGAAATGAGAATCTTTCTCCTCATAGTGAAGCGTCGTAACTTGAAACATACGATACGACAGTAAGTCGACTTGGATAATTTGGGTGAACGTGTTTATTATATATTCAAGGGTTAATATAAACGGTTATTGAAACAAAATTTTTTTATATTTTACCTCATTTATTTTATATTCCACCACATACGCATTTGATAAAAAAATTTGTGAGTTTTTCAGTGAGTGTTTTGTGTGGAATTTCAAGATTTTAATCCCTTTTAAAAATTTGTACTAAAATCTGCAAATTATAAATATACAGCTATCTTTGGTGTCTCATGGATTGCAGGCAGAATGACCTACGTTTTGTAATACGCTGCTTAATTTGCATGTATTTAGTTAAATGCTTTATTATATCGTCGTTTTGGTTTCAAACTGCCATATTGATCCATTTCGACTTCGAATCTAGATACTTTTTGATTAAATAGAACCATAAAATCGATTTTAGAAACATCTACGATTAACATTGAAGTGGTAATTACTAATCCGATAGATAAGTTGAGTTCGTTTTTAATGTAGTACTTTTAGATTAAATTGAGTTGCTTCAAGTCTGTTAAGATGGAATTTCAAAGTCGATTTTTTATTCATTTCTTGATGTACTAAAAGTTTGGAAATTTTGTGCACTTGTTAGTTCTTGATAACTGTACATTATATTAACGTTTTCAGGAAATTTTGTGCACTTGTTAGTTCTTGATGACTGTACATTATATTAACGTTTTCAGGAAATTTTGTGAACTTGTTAGTTCTTGATGATCGTACATTATATTAACGTTTTCTGGAAATTTTGTGCAATTGTTAGTTCTTAATGACTGTACATTATATTAATGTTTTCAGAATTTAATTATCAATTAATAGATTAATTAACTATTGATAGGGAAATTTAGATATATAAATTTATAATAATGAATTATAAATGAATATGAGGAAAGTAAAAGGAAATAAAAATAAAATAGTTTCTACTATTTATTAGAATAATAAAAGTGTGTTTTAAAAAACTAATTTTATTTAATTTATTACTTTCACGAAATCTACGGAAATAGATTCTTGGCGAAATAAACTGAGAAAGAAATGTGTTATAAGGGAATTCAAAATATTGTAACATTTAATCTAATGATTTATGCTAATTAATTGAAACAACTTAAGACTTTAAAATCCATTTTCAGCATGTTTTAAAATTTTTCTAATTGGAATTCTTTGAAATTCGTAATATTGATCAAATTTTTATAGAACTGTTCATAAAAATAGCGAATGAAATAACATTAGTTAAATTCTTCGAAAAATGTAATAAAATAGGATCATACTGTTCATACATTCACATAAGGAATAGCGGCTCCATATGAGGAACAAGAATCTCCTTTCTACACTGTGTTTTTGAAAATATGATTGAAAGTAGTAAACAACACGTGTCGGAGAGTAAATAAAAGGAGGCTATATCTGTCGCTGAAAGGAGAGTTCTCAACAATGCTTTTACACTGTTATTTTCATCCGGATGACAGAAAAATAAAATTGGATTTTGAGGCTCACAACAGCTTTATGAATATGGAGTTCAATAAAACTAGGTTGAAGACAGGAATTGGTTCTTTTTGTGGAGAAAGGATTCGATATTTTACCTCTTGGTAAAGCTGAAGTATATATTTTGTTTGCACGAAATTATACAGACTCTTTTTATTTTAAAGTATTAACCTATATTTGAGCAAAAATAGTTATTAATAATTTTTTAACTCAAAAGTGAAACATTTTATGAGTTAAAAATCAAATTAAACTCAAACACTAAATTAACTCCGCAACTAACGCCATACAATTTTACATATTTGTAGAATTAGCAAAACTTTATGGAGTGTGATAAGAGAATCGCAAGTTGTACACAACTAGAAAGGTTTTTTTTATTGAAATTGTGCCTTTTGAAGTTCTTAAACCTCTGTCTCACATCCTTAGAGTTGTCTAATGGAATCATGATTTAAAACCATATTCCATTTTTGTGTGCGTATGGGGTCTTAGATGAGAACTCCTCATATTATTCCTTTTTAGTTTCCAAAGTTCCAAAAAATAGTATTGGATACATAAATTTTTAATAAAAATTCGTGCACCTCTGTGTTAAATATTGTTCTCGTAGCTTCTAAGCGGGACGTTATTCTATAAATTAAATGAAAATCAAACATAATTTTTTATTTGGCACACTTATTTGTTAGAAAAGTACTCTAAAATTTCGTAGAGGTTCGCTAAAACTCTATGCGTGACCTTGCAACGTTGAATTTACAAATTTTTAAAATGTAATTAATTTCTTTATTGAATAATGCTCATCAGATTTTACGCATATAACGTCCTTGCCATTTTTATCATGCTTATCTCATAATTGATCTTTAAAAAAAACTGATGAAAAGAGAAAAAAGCCATATTAGTTCTTTGATTTACTTAGCCATATGAATTAAATGGGTCTAATATCGACACCAAGAGCTACTCCTAACTTATTTTTCTAACCAAAATTGTTTATCTAGATAACTTCATACGGCCATCATGAACTGTAAACAAGGCCGGCCTTTAGCCGATTGGACCCAGTTAGGCCCCACACTAGAATGTAAACAAGGCCGACCTTTAGCCGATTGGACCCAGTTAGGTCCCACACCAGACTGTAATCTCGACTCAGTTAGGCTGCGCAACATGGAAGAAGACAAGGCACGTGTCCTGTGTGCCGTTACCAGAGGGTACAAGACTGAGGCTAAGAATTTAAGAAGCTACGTGACTGCTTAAACTATTAATATCCAAGATGCATTTTTAAAAATAATATTTGGTATACTAATATTACATGTCGTGAAATCAACTGGAAAAATTACTAAAAAATCCCCTTCTGTAAAACATATGTTTTAGCGCCCTCCTGAGCCAAGTGTCCCTAGTTAGGGAAGTAATGCAAAATTTAAAAACAAAAAGCTATCCAAATATAAAATTATGTGAAATTCCAAGAAAAGACTTATTCTTATTGATTGTTTTATAATATAATTTTTAAATGCAAGTAAATTTATTGATAAATAATTGAACAAACCTACCTTTTTCTTCCTGACATTGCAAAAACTATTTTCGAGTCTGGTTTGAAAATAAAAGGCTATATTATCAACTAACTGCTTGATACCCGCTACCATAGATTAAATATAAAAGAAACAATACTTAAAAATAGTTTATTTTATAGAATTTAGATGAAAAAATAATTCCTGTGAGTTTATGATCATGGCCGGCCTTTAGCCGATTGCACCGATTGGTCCCAATAGGGCCCCTCGCAAAATGCGAAAGCAATGTAATCGCCAAAAAATTCGACTTCACGTGTTAGAATTCCTTGAGTTTGAAAAAAAAACATTTTTAGATTTATGGTCTGTGAAAGAAATAACAGAAAAACGCTACTTAGCTGGGCAGATGAAATTTGTATGCTGTCACAACACCAAAATTCTAGATTTCTGTCAAATTTTCTAGTCAAGAGAAGAGCACTCCAGCAGGTTTTTCTTAGTAAAAAAAAACTAGAACCAAAGCTAAAAAAAACTATTGATAAAATTTTTTTAGCAATAAGGCCCCGCACCTCTTGAGGCCGGCTCTGTTTATGATGAATTTTCAGACACGTCCCTAAAAAGGCAGGCTAGTCGTTGATGGGCCAATTAAAATGGGGAGTTTCGGCTTTCGGCAATATGAAGTCCACAATGTGTTTCCTTAAGAAGCCTTTCGCTTTTGGAAACTTGATTTCGGCTATTGCATTCCTACTGAACCTGATATTTTAATTAGCGGTACTAATGGACAATAAACAAAGCATGAAACTCTTTCTTTCCAGGAAGTTTTCACCAATACCTTAACCCACTATTTCTTTTCCTAAATCGGAAACACAATAAAATTGACCAAAGGTAGGATGAAAGATTCGATACTTTTATTTGGAGGCTATATGTAGATAAACAAGTATTGCCGTTCGATGATTTTGATGGCCAGCCGAGATTTCACAATATGGTGGAAATTTAAAATTATCGTACGCATGCTCACAATATGGGAATGAATTATTCCGATATATCAAGAGACACTTCTTGTTTTATTTTAAATAATTTAGAAAATATGTGGCATATGTAAACAAACGTGGCTTAATGTGATATCTAGAGCCTAATTTCTTGATTGGACCGATGACACATTTTTTAAAGCCACTTTTCCCCTAATCTTAAGCGTGTTTCATAAAAAGATAATATAAATAAGCTACAAAAAATCCTATTACTTGTTCTTCATCAAAATTATTTCTACTTCATTGTACATTAAAATATGTCCAGGCGTTCCAAATTCTGCGACGCTCTCCTTTGTACTAGACCAGACGTGAAATGTCAAATCTTAAGAAATTGTTCATGAATTTTGATTTAGGATTCGTGATAATTGCAATCATTACATGCTACATTACAGCTCCAATTCTTGCATAATTCTCTTCCTCTACAAAATATCTCACATTCAGTTGTTTCAATTTCTTTCTCATTTTATAGAACTACACTTAATCTCCAACTCTCTACCTGTGACGATGAATCCATGTAATTGTATATAAAATAATAATAAGATTAGATAAGATAGCGTCACCTGCAGCTTTCTACCACCCAAGGCATCCATTTTTGCTAGTCTTAGTCATGCCTATTGGGAACTGAGGATTTATAGCAAATTAAATGCTTGTAAGGAATGAAAATTATAAGCCTTTTATAGAAAGATTTAACGTTGGATAAATAGATTTTGTGGAGTAATAAAACGTGTGCTTGAATTTTTTCAATGATCATTTATTGTTTCATTACTCCCTCTTCCACTCGCTACACCAAAAAAAACCACCTCCAAACTAAAGGGAAACATTAACTAAAGACCAACTCTGTTCGAAGACGAAGGGAATCAATGCATTCGTCTAAAATCAAAACGGTGACAGAATGAATTATCCAACTCAAAACAATCAAAATTATTTTGCATGCTATCCCTTAAATCGTGCCATGTGTGGATGAGAAACTGTTATAGTTTTCAAGTTTTAAATCGGAATAAGGAATTTCCAACAGTGCTACATTAAAGTAGAAAAAATTCTTAAAAGTATTACATAGAGCAAGTATGTGATGGATTTAAAATTCGCCCGATACGATGAATTCCATAAAAAGTTAACATAGTTAGGTTTATATTTTTGTATGAATAATGATGATGACATTAGAAGACAAGTAGGTAGAGATTTTATGGGCTTTTTTCCCACATTCGTTGTGTTACACGTTTCCAAGTTCGGTAGCAACAAAGGCGGTGTTCGGATCTTTGGTGAACAGGCTTCTGATAAGGAAAGAAGTAAATGGATTGATTCTAAGTCTGTGTTGCTTGCATTTTTATGGGATACCGCAGGGAAAATAGAAGAGAGAAAGAAATAATATAAAGCCCCAAAATTAGAATACTTGAAAATAGAGTCGAAATAAACGAGATACATTCTGTTCTTACAGAAATAAGAAATAATACATAGCCCAAAAATTAGAATACTTGAAAATAGAGTCGAAATAAACAAGAAACATTCTGTTTTCACAGAAATAAAACGTCACCCTGAACCCTGCTGTTCTGTTTGGGTGTATTTGACCCGAAACGTTTTTCAACTTCTTGTAAAGACGACAATATGAAAATATTTGATAGACATTTCCTGACTTTGTAAGTGAGGATGATATGTTATTCCTCTTGAAAGGATTTTCTTTTATTTATATATTTTCTAGATATTTTTTGAAATTGTATTAATGTATCGTTCGGTTTTCCCGATTCTGTTTTCTCTTAATTATACGTGAAAATTAGCACGGTACATTATAAATTCGACAGGAAACAATAAGAACAAAACTTGCCATACTTCTATCTTTTCTTATAGTAACCTTTTTGGTAAGTAATGGCTCTATTATCTTCAGTAATTCCTGAAAAGTAATCTAACATGTTTTGCATAAGCAAACAAGTTTAGTCAAGGTCAGAGGGTGCCATGCTAGGTCACATGATACGATATATCCAATAAGGTTGTAGGGTGCAATATCAGATAATTTCGCCTTTTATGAGTTGCACGAGAGCACAACATACGTGCAGAAATGCCAATTACTATTGACACTGTAATGATGTGAAAAAAATAAATAATAGCGAATGGCCGATATTTGAGTGACACTGAAATAGCTCAGCTTATGCAGGCATCTGATAGCGAATTGGAAGCCGCTTCTGAACATGAAAAGCATACAAGTGAGGAAATAGAACCAAGCGAAAAACTAAAACATGATGGAGGAACCTGACTTCGAACTCTGTAAAGAGCCACGCAAAGCAAAGATTCAAACAGAATTTTTTTCTGTTGAAGGGCCTTGACAACAGTCTAAGAAATAAGACCCTTAAGAATGAATAAAGAATGCTTGATAATTCTGCTTATAATGTAATTATTCTCTGGACATCAATAAATGGAAAATGGAATAAAAGCAAATCAACGAGAAGGTTGTTTTTAGAAGAGCTGGGCAAATCATTAATTGCTTCATATATTCATGCAAAACAACATCTCATCAGAAACAAAAAGCTACGAGTAATAGTCAAAAGAATACAAGTCAACCCTTTAGCGTTTACTGGTTTCGCAGTGAAACCACACATTGAGCATTTTTTTACCGCGCATAGGCGAAACGTAGCGAAATTTTCCTTTCATAACTTAAGAACCAGGTATATAGGGCAACTTATATAAAAATTCCAGTTCAATACCGTTAGTATTGACAAAGTTATCGGCATTGCAAGAGCTGAATTGCTTTTGATTTCTAAGCGAAACAAAATGTTGAGTGTTCGTGCACAAATTGATATTTTAAAAAATTGAATCTTCGAAAGTAATATTGAATTTTATGAAGGTTGAATATCCTGAATACTCTCATGTTTACTTATAAATTAAATGCATAATTTAAATTGCATTTCGATGATAACTTATTCGGAGGAAAAATATCCCGTTACCGTTCATTGGTTTCACTGTGAAACCACCAATTTCAGTAAAATAAAAATATGCTAAATTATTTTCCTTTACATAATTATGACCAGGTGCATGTCTAATACTAATTTTTGAAATAAATTTATTGAAATTTATTTCAAAAATGAAACATGTAGTGAACTTGAAGGGGTTAAAATGCAAAAAAATTATCATTAACATCCACAATTATTTTACAGTTGATTAATATTGGTTAATAAACTTTTTCCCTATGAAGGTTCTGTCAATCAAGCAATGATATTAAATTAAATATATCGATTAAGAATTGTAAAAAAGATATCTGCTAGCACCGTATATTATATTATTGTCTGAAATGTAAATAAAAAGGAGATAAGATTTTAAAAAATATTCTAATTCATTTTTTTATTTTACATACATATGCTTATTTTTACATATTCATTGCATGATTGTTCAGTACATCAAGTATACTCTGTTAAAACATATCTTATTTGTCTCTAAACATAATATTGTTCTGAAACAATGGATAACATAGGCTCCTATAGTTAGTATTTAGTGTTTCGGTTCATATTGACCCGAACATTGCATGTGCATAATAAATGCGAGCAGAACAGCGGGTTTAGATTCAACTAGTTTCCTTAAATTAACGACCCATTTAGAAGCAACACCAGTTCTATTTAGGTACAGGTCTTGTATATTTCAACCGTGGTAAGATGATGAGGTTGAGTTGAAAACTTTTTATATATCAAATAATAAAGAATTTTATTAGATTTCTCTTTAGGAAACAGTGTTAAAACTCTTAAAATCTCCTATTGCTAACGTCGACAAATAGTACATTTCTCTGACCTCATTTATATACACTTTACTGTAAGTATTCATGATCCAGATAGTAGCTGTTAAAATATTGTGAAAAGAATTCTAATCGTGAAGAAATTCCTATTTCTTCAGGGACAAAGAGAAAAAAGGGAAGCTCTTCCAATTGCTTTTGTGATTCTGATACTATATGTGTACGAAAGCCAATTTAAGAACGCCGGAGCAATGATATATATAAAAACGGGTTCTTATTTTCGACATACGGAAAGTAACGGCAATCGATTTCTCGAAACAAACCGACATTTTCGATGGAACGACTACCAGCAAACAAAGTTAAAGTAGATCGGCCAACATTTGCATGAGCGCAAAAATTCTTCCTCAGAGACTAAGGTACGCACACACATTACCATTCTCCGAAGTAATGAGGCCGTGAACTTAACAGTTTTCTAAAGAAGAGGGGATGTGTATTTTAGGAGCTTTTATGATCTCCGAAGTCTTGAGGGGGTCTATAACGCCTCGCTCGAAAACTATTATTACTCGGAATAGATTTCCGAAAATCTTGGAAGTGTGACTGTTATTTCTTTTTCCAAGAGGCAACTTCAAATTGCAATGCAATTTCGCGTTGTGACAGAAAGGTATCTTCTGGCAATTTCTACTCATAATTTTTAAAGGTTTATGATAATCATATTACATAGCTGTCTATGTATATATTATGTAAATATCACCAGAAAAAAGAATTATCGGGTCCACGACAATCATTTCAAAGGTTGTCCTTCCAAAGTCCTTTGTAGATATAATATCTGCCAAACAATTGATTTGTTAATTATTTGTATTTAAAAATACAAGAATAAGAAAATATCGCATTTGTTGAAATTTGCCCTGCATTTATGTAAACAAAGAGTAACGGAAGTTCACCATTTTTACTTTCTCGTATACGAAGTATACAAAGAAAAAGTATTGTAATCGGCAAAAAATTCGAACTCGAGATTTTGCCGAATCTCCATGTTTTAGACCTGAGTCTGAAAACCACAATTTTGGAATTATGTCTGTCTGTGTGTCTGTATGTGAACGCGATAACTCGAAAACTGTTATAGCTACGGGGATGAAATTTAGTATGTAATATTGACACATAATTCGTAGGTTTCTATGAAATTTGGGACAAATCCGTCTACGAGAAGTCTGTCTGTCCGCGTTCATGTGAACACTATAATTCAAAAACTTGAATAGCTAGATGGATAAAATTTGGTACACAGTTTTATTATCAGGAATGTAGGTAGATGAAAATTTTGGTCCAAATCCGTCAAATGGTTGACTTTCTGTCGGTCTGTATAATCGCATGCTTTTAAACATTATAACCCGAAGGCTTTGATAAATGAAAATTTGTATGAGGCTTGCTAACATTAATTGTAGATCCGTGCCCAATTTTCGTTTCAATCGGTCAGGAAAAAGGTTTTCAAATTGCCTATTTGTCTTTTCTCATCACACAATGACGCCAGGCCGTTATTGGGCAATTGCGTGATTCACTTGCGCTAATCTTTTTCGCTTCTACCCACGCCTTTCGCCTCCAAGTTTCCGATTTCCAAGCTTTTTTTCTCCACTGCGTTAGAGACGCTTGTTCATTTTAATGCCTTTCAACGTATTGTTTCTCCGCATGTGTTAGGAGTATACGAGAAAGTTTAGGGGAGACCACTCGCACTGGTTTATGTTATAGGTATTCGATGTAAAACACCTGGAGAGTTTATTATAAGAATAATGTAAAGTTGAAAAACCTTACAGACAAAGTGTAGAATTCACTGATTAACTAGAATTTGATATTATCCATCTAGGGTATTAATCAGTGTTAGACATTATCCAAAAACGGAGTTCAAAATGTTTTTGGACTTGGCTGTTTCCAGTATCCCTATGTCAAAATCTAATTGGAAAATTCAGACTACTTAGAATTTAATGTTATACTGCCATATTTGTATTTGATATTAATTTCTTTCAATTCTGATCTCAAAAATCGATTTATAATGCAATAGATAGTCATTAAAAAATACAGAAAAAGAAATCCATTTGTCCGAAGTACAATTATCTGATTTTGCGAAAAAAAAGAAAAAATTAAAATGTCGAAATTCGGAAAATAATAACGGGTGCGCAATCAGTGGCTTTGACTCTTCCTTTCCCAATTAAAGGAGACTATTTTTAGCAAATGTAACAAAGTACATACATATTGTATTATTCATGTAATTTTCATGCTTAGGCATGTTTGTAATGAGCCGTCATGTATAATTCAGTTTGCTATTTTTTATGCTAATCTCGCAACATTTTCATTTTTTTGTAATTCATATTTGTTAAACTTAATTCCCTGAAATAAAGACAAGTTTTTTATGCTTGAGGGCCTTTTTTATTTCATTTTTGAGCTTTATCGATTCATACAAATTTTTGCATATTCGAATAGGCCTTATTCCTGTTTAATTCGGATAATTTGCGTTCTAATATATTGTATGATGTATGTATTTTTTGCTCTTTTTTAATCCCTATTTCTTTAGTCAGAGGACAGGAAGCGTCTCCAATTGCTTTTGTGATCATTCACCTGGCATATCTCCAGTGAAGCTCAAGAGTTCTGACTCATATGAAAGGCCGCGATGGCCTAGAGGTAAGGTCCCGGCTTTGGGTCCGGAAGGATTAGAAATCCGATTCCACTGAAGATCCACCGTGTATGCGGTTTGTTACACGCTGAATCATACGCAGTGGCCAAACGCTCTTCCGCTGGAGTGGTGTGGAAGTTTGTAGAGGGGGCTGCCACCTTAGGTTTCGTCCTCGTCATCTGGCCGCTCCTCAAAATTACGAGGTCCGTCCCAAAATGGCAGTCCTGTTGCTTCCAAATGGGACATTAATATAAGTAAACTAATCTGATCTAACTTTTATTTTTTTCTGTTTTATTTGCTTTATCTCAATGTGTTATAATTTTCATTGAAGCTTGATTTTTATTGTTTGATTGTAATCTTAATTTGTTAGTTGATTATAGACAATATTGTTAATGCAAGAACTGGATGATGCTGCGTTGCGCGCTGAAGGTATATTGTTATTGATATTGTTTATTTATTCTGGTGCTTCTGTAATTTCTTTATTGCATAATTAAAATATCCTTCTTTTGTATTTTATTGGAAATTGCTGCATTTTTGTGCCATTCTGTTTAATGCAAAGTTTATTTTTTAATATCTCTTGTTAAGTTATTTAACTTGTACTTATTATTGGCAGAAAGTAATGCTAATTTTATCCTCTTTTTCTTTATTGGAATTGTTAAAGAAGACTTTATGCAGTTTTTCTTATTTAAGAAAGGTTTGTTCCTACTTTATTTCAAATATTGGATAAATTCAGGCCGCGGAGGGAATATTATTTGACTATTAAGTCATTTCTTTGACAGAAAATTTATCCATTTTAGAACTCCGATGGCGACTGCCACTGTGAAGAAGTTCACCATTCGAATTCCCTTTCATTTTCCCTTTTTATTTGTTTAATCTTAATGTGTTATAATTTTTATTGAAGCTTGATTTTTATTGTTTGATTGTAACTTAATTGGTTAGTTGATTATAGACAATATTGTTAATGCAATAACTGGATGCTGCTGCATTGCGCGCTAAAGGTATATTGTTAATAGTCACTCCGAAATGATCGCCATTGATATGGCTTTAGACTTTGTTTTGGAACATCAATTATTCGGCGAGATACGGATTCTCTTGGACAGCCGAAGTGTTGTCCAATATCTCGATAATTGGAGAGATGTTAGTGACCGGAGGGGAATGGATATCTTTAACAAACTCAACGCCCTGTGCAATTCTTGTGTTCTTCATCTACAATGGATACCATCACGTGTAAATTTAAAATATAACGATATTGCTAATAGTCTTGCTAAAGAAGGTACTACTATGCCTCAGGCATATGTAGAACCTTTGACCTACCTTGAATTATACGCAAGAAGAAAGGCCTTTGTTAACATTTCTTGGAGGCATCGACCAACTCATTCATGGTATCGTAGTGAAGGCTCCGGTAATACTAAGGGGGATAGGAAAGACCAAACAGCTTTGGCTCGCTTAACTTCCGGTGACTTAAAAATCCTCAGATTTTCTCGTAGTGATAAGAAGTTCAATATCTGCACAAAGTGCAACATGATTGAGACCACTCCGCAACATTTACTTGACTGTGTTGCCTTGGTGCATGATGACCTGCTTCTGCAACCGGATTTCGTGTTGGAGGTGATGAAGGCGAACGACCTCATGGATCTGATCTGATTCAAATCAGAAGGATTAGAAAGAAGAAGAAGAAGAAAAAGAAGGTATATTGTTATTGATATTGTTTACTTCTTCTTCTGTTTCTCCTGTAATTTGTTTATTGTATAATTAAAATAAACAAATCTGAACTTGTTACGAGGTGTAATAACAATATGTTCAGATTTGGATGAAATGGGCTATGAAGGAAAGCAGCATCAATCGATGTCACGTTACAAACTAACGTTTTGGGCTAGCAAGTAAACTGAAAAAGGAACGACCAGCATTTGCTCGAGAGCAAAACTTTCCTCCCAGAGGCTAAGGTACGCATAAACATTACCAACCTTCGATGTAATGGGGCCGCGAATTTAACAGTTTTCAGAAGGTGCGAGGATACGCATTTCAGGAGCTTCTACGATCACTGAAACCCTCAGATCAAGAAAGATTCTCTAACTCCAAAAGTTTGCTGATGCTGCGGTGGCCCAGAATTGAATTCACCTTTTGTGGAAATTATTGTTATTTCTTTTGTCCCAACGGTACTTTAGATTGAAACATAAATTGAATCTGTGACGGAAAGATATCTCCGTGCAATTTGTCCCGTTTGTGTCGAGTTTTTCAATGTGAGAATTTTCATAGGTTTTATAGTAATCATTTTTTATTGATGTACGTTGATATATGTTGTAAAGTAATGCGAAATATTAATATATAAAGCAATGCGTATTATTGGCATTATTTTTCCTCATAGTTCGCTTTTTATTTCTTTGTAGATATTGTCTTTACCATAGAAAATATGACATCTCAACTTATTACTTTTTCATAGATATAGTCTTGATAGAAATATAATCATCAGCTACGAATAAATCTAGCATTCGTAGAATATAAAAATGCGACCTCTGGCAACATATACCGCAAAGATGGATGATAATATGCCACAATTTTAGATCACAATTGTCTGGCATTATTCACAATTTCTTTTCTAATTCAATCCCTTATAATTCGATAGTATATTATATTATAATAAATTAAAAAGAATTGACTTCGGTATCCAACTTCTTTGCTGGAAACCTGGTTCTGTCTCATTTAAATCTTCTGCCACCAAAAAAAATTGCAATTTTCTTCAAAAGCGCAAATTACAGTACTTTCAATAAAACATAAGATGATTTATTTATTAAATTCACAGTATCAGCAGGAATGACGAAGATGAAAATGAAATGAAGGAATGAATGAATGTTTGCGAAGAAGGGTTTCATTTCCAATTCTTTCTTTCTTACGACTAACAGTGGCGAAGGATTTGGTCTATTGACGTAAAACAGAAGAGCAATTTTATAGTTCATAAAGCGCATTCGTCTGAAAATTTCTAATTTTCTTGCAGATCTTATTAAAATACTGCTAAAAAAACTGCCTCACCAGAATGGTTAGTTTAGTTATATTAACGTCTCGTTTTGAAGCAACTCGACGGCCATTTTGGGACGGAGATTCAAAATTTGACGAGGACGGCCCCTGGGCTAGCACCTTCCTCTCCAAGCTTTCCACACCTCACCTGCTGGAGAACTTTTGATCCGCATCAGATTTAGCGTGCACCAGACCCACAAACTCGGCGGTTGTTCGGTGCAATCGCGTTTGGAGCCTGGAGCCCTGCAGCTGCGAAGCCGGAACTCTACCACTAGGCCATCGCACACACACAAGGACGGAATGAACGTATTTATTGCAATGAAGTGCAAACTAACATATTTATATTTTGAATATATCATGCTCATATTGAGCATATTTATTGCAATTAAGTATAAAAATGATCGCAGTTTCAAGATGATACATGAAAAGACATATTTGTAGTCACCACTAAAACGAAATTTATTGATTCTCAGACACCACTGTAGACGCCATGTTGTTGAAAGTAGGCATACAATTTTGCATGCATTCTATTGTGATCTATTAGTCGCCACAGGTGGTGCTGAATTACAGATGGCGCTGTTTCTCACCCAGAATATATCTAGTTAAGCCTGGTGAACTCAAGCTATGATCGGTAGTCTTGCTTGTCGCGTGCTTGTAACATGCGGAGTTTCGTAAAAGAATGCAAATCTTGTTGCACTGTTACTGAATGTGTGAACATGTTGTAGTGAGCTATGCAACTTCATGTGAGAACGCAATTTCTTGATGCGTCATTGTAATTTGTGTTAATCAGCAAATCAACTGTTTATGTTTTTCCGTCCATTTGCGTGTTTGTTAAATAAACTTTGTTCTTCAAACTTGGCATGGTTCATGAGTACAGAACAACTGGGAATACATGCAATCACCCCTCTGGTTACGATGAGGTAGCCCATGACACCTTACATCCGTTCATTCGTATATCGAATGTCATTATGCAGAACGATTGTCAATCATTGTTCCGCCTCTTCAGTAAAATCAGGAATAGACATTTTGGATGGTGACGAGATTGAAGCTGCCTTTCAGTCATGTCCCATTCATGCTTAATAGGTGAATCTGGAGGTTATAGAAGAGTATTAACTTCTCTAAAATTTCATCGGGTTGAAATTGCAGTTTGAGGGTAAGAAATTTTATGCCTGAACAAGCCTTCGCCTATCGGTTAAAGGTCAATGTTGTATCATCATTCTAATGGATTAAGTTGCATGAGTGTCGCCAGGCTTAAATTTGAGAGGTACTGCTATCTTTTGAACACTCTCTCTAAATCATAATACTGTTACGAAAATCGTCCAGTGGGTGTACTGTCAAAACACTACAAGAAGATGAATAATGGAGAACGACACTTTATTCCAGGAATATTCTAGAAAACTCGAAGTACAGATGACAATAGGAACATCACTTGTGCAAATTAGCAGCACAAATAGATAGCAGATCACTAATCACAATAGTATAGCACTTTCAATATCGCGCTGCATCTATAAGCTTACTAGCTCTCATAGCGGACAAAACTTCTAAGAGATTCAAGACGTTCAAACACATTCCAAAGACGTTCACTGGTCTCTGTATCTTCCGATTTTATACCTTTTCCGACAGGATGTGACGTCACATAGAATAATCTAGTACGTTCTCTATATCTCTATTCCCAATAGAGATAAGAAGGTAATTCTAGTATTTTCGAGGACATACATTTTGTCACGAAACGGTTGCCATGTTTGTCACCAATGTCAATGAATATAGGCTAAGCCCTCCAATAGCATCAGATAAAACCTCTGTAAATGTCTCTTTCCAACCATAAGTCTAACATTGCTGGGAAGCGACATTGCAGTTTCGAAACAATACTCTCAACTAATCCGCTATATCTGCGTCGGAAAATGTTCGGTAATATCTTTTCAGATAGTTTTCTTCTTGCCAGCGACGGACCACCTTCAGCACCGAGACAGAAACCAATCTCACTCTTGAATCCATTCTGAACGCCACCCAGCTGTTTCACTGCATCATTGAAGATGGCTTTCGCGGCAAATTAGAAGAAGCACGCATTCACCAGGAAACAAAATGACCACGGTATCCTTGTACCTTTGCAAATCATTCCCTGTCTACAACTGCACATATTTGGGACATATTAATCCATTCTGTCGACAGTTTAGCTGCAGGAAATTCCACTCTTCCAATCTATAGAATCCTACATATTTTTAACTAATTAGACTGCACATAATATCGTCTGTCTTTCCTTCATGGCAAGAAGGAAAGACAAAATTTCCTTTACCTTTAGAGGATTTTCGCACAATTGTTTAGAGTATTTTTATTCCACATTGCCAGCTGCATACATAACATGCTGTTCATTCTGCTCCATTCACTCAATCAGTCAATGCCAACTTATTTTCTTCCAATTTTATAGTATCATTCTTTATAGACACATTGCTCCATATTTCTTTATCCTCCTCCATTCAGTCAATTTTCCTATACGGCAATGTTTTCGATGAATCTTTATTTCAATGTGTTATGTAGCGTTTATATCCTGTGTTCTTAATAAAAAAGTGTTGTCTTAAAATATAACTTTATGTCTGAAATATGCAAAAGTAAGTTCATAATTGCTTTTATATCAATTTATATTTTCACTGAATATGATGGAACGTTAAAGGGAAACAGCTTCAAATTTCACTAAATGAATTGCTTATATCGTACAAAATACTCTACAATTAGAAAAAGGATTGCACGTGATCACCTACATTTTGCTTGTACCTACCGAACATTTCAAAATCCACTATGTTCCATTAAAACCAAATTTTAAAAAAATTACAGAGGTGAATGGCATATACATTTAGCTTCTAATATCCTCCATATTCCGAAAATATTCTTATACAGGAGACACGCTCTATAAATATTGTAACAGGAGCATTTTCATAATTTAATTTAAGAGATTAAACGCACCTCTATAAAAGTAATATCTAATGGAAGGTCTAGAGAAAATATAGCTTTCTTTTTAACTTCAAAGGTGGTTTCAAGGGAATAACAATATCTCTAAAAGATTTCGGTTAGTTAATAATTCACGTAGCAACACACTGTCATTAATATTTAATAGAAAATATATAGAAATATTTTCCAAACCAACAAAAGCAAGATGAAAACTTTTTACTTGTGAATATCATCTTATAGCTGATTTAAGGTTAAACGTGATGATTTCACTTACAGTCTACGTTATGGTGTGTAGGTGAAACTGTTTTAAATCTTTTATAAATAATGATTTTTTTTATCAAATATATCATTAATTTTACGTTTGGTAGTAACTTCCTTTTATCAAGCATCTGTTTTTACAAAAAAATATTTCTTTGGGTCCCTTTTACAGCGTTATCGTTGACATGCAGCAGTGTTCTTACATCGCGTCTTACTTTATAAATAACGAATTGCGGAAAAGACCCGTGGTGTGTTGAAAAGAAATTACTTAGAAAAACTTCACGGTTAAGTTTAAAATAAGGTATGTTGCCTGGTTGAGTGCGAAAGGTCAGCTCTGACCCATTACTCTGATTAAAAACTAAATATTTCAGAACCTCTCTACACCCTCGCTTAAAGTTATAGCGTTGTCGATGGTATCAAGATGCTCATGATAAGGATAGAAGACTGAAGTTCCAGAAATTGGGACTTCATGTTTTAACGAAATCCTTCTCACATGCAGTGTTAGAATATATAACAAAGGAAAATACAAAATAATCGTATAATCGAATTCTAAAATGACCTACCCGCGTCACCAATAGGTAAATACAATCACCATTATAACTAATGAGCTATTTATTTGCTTCGATTTTTATGATTATTTTTCACCTTCAGAAGCATGAATAGATAACTTGTATTCCATCAAGATTACTTCTCCATCGTTGTACATTAAAAAGTATTCAGTTTGTCCAAATTCGGTGACTCACCCCTATTTCGGTTACTAAAAAAGTTTTCGGCAAAAATTTTTCTTTAACTAATTTTAGTAAATAACGAAAATTTCCCGAGGAAGAAACGTGTATCCATTTCCTCACTGCAAAACCATGTAAGCCATTTTTTAAACCCAAATTTCCAAATGGAGTATACGACATAATTTGACAATGGAATTGTTTGCTGAGCGTATTGAATTACGAGTTGTTAGGTCCAGAAATAAAATCCGTAAATTCTTTAAAAATAGGAATATTATGTATCTACTATTTCTTACTAATGGTTTATGACAAAATAAGCAGGCGTGATAAGAAACGGCCTACTTCGGTTTTTCAAACAGTTCTTTTTAGATTTTTGCATTCAAATTTAACCCTTTCGGCCGTAATGGGCATATACGTCCCGGAGATTAGGCTTCATTCTCTATTGGTAAATAAATCCCATTTTTACATGGGTTTTTTGTTTTCAGTGTTCTTATGAAATTAGGGAATAAAATCAAGATTAAAGAGACTTGGAAACGCTTTCAAATTGAAATGGCGGAATTATATTTGTGTTCGTAACAAGATAATTATATTATTCTTCGTAACAAGATTATTGTTACGAAGCTGTAAAACTGTTTCCCTGGCATGTTAATATTATGGCAGGAAAGAGAGTTTTAAAGATGTTTTACTGGAATAGTCCCAGTCGACTATACCTTATTGGTAAATAAATCCCACTTTTACATCGGTGTTTTCAGTGTTCTTAGGAAATTAGGGAATGAAATCAAGATTAAAGAGACTTGAAAGCACGTTCAGATTGAAATGGCAGAATTATATTTTTGTTGTCTTCGTAACAAGATTATTGTTACGAAGCTGTAAAATTGTTTGCCTGGCATCCCAATCTTATGGCAGGAAAGAGAGTTTTAAAGATGTTTTACTGGAATAATCCCAATCGACTATACGATTGGAACATATTATCACAGGATATTTCCAGGAAACGGGAAAAAAGAAAAAATTTAAACTCATAGTATAGGGTCAGGCGGGGAAATTGGGAATAAATAGTAATTGGGAAGGGTGGCTACAGAGCGCACCCTAGTGGACTGAAAAGCATGTGCCATGGTTAAGACAATCTAGAGGAAGAAGAAAAACACTTTCCTACTTTTTTCAATGTCATTTGATAATATTTGTTACCTTTAATTGCTACCGTATTCGGAAAAGTGAAATAAAAATTTCTTAAGGTATGTGACTACCTTCGGAGCACTTTTTTTTTAAATATTTGAATTTTCAATTAAAGAAATATGTTTTTAATTAAAATGGAACATAAAACTATGAATTTAAATGTAATTTCTATGAAATTATTTTTGACTTTGGAAATATTGACAATTTTTAGTAAAATTTTAGTAAAAAATTACAGTTACGGCAAACCTTCTACTACAAACTCCTATAAATATATTTCAATAATATTTATACAGTACATTAATAACATCTTTATCTGTGTTATGAACTAAAAGATTTGCAAAATTTCTAAAAGTTTTTGATATATTCCAAATTTTGTGCCAAAACTCATTAAAAAAAAAAAAAACAACTAACTTTTCGTTTTACAAAAAAGGCAATAAAATAAATAAATATGTAGATAGGGGTTAGATTCTAGTTCATAACACAGATAGAACTGATTAAAACATTTTCTCAAAATTTCAATTCAATATCTTAAAAAGAATTTTTGTTGTGATGTTTAGCGTAAAGTCAAATACTGAAAAACACAGTTTCTCAGAAAACACATTTAAAGATTTTAATACAGCACAAAACATTTTCTACCCACTTTGCATTCTTAAAATTCACCATATTTATATGTCAAACCCTCTTTAACTTCATTTTTAACTAATTTTGATTTTTTTTTAGCTTTTTGCTTTTTTCTGGAGAGTTTTGTGGAAGGTAACGATTGACGTTTCGATTTCATAACTCTCTCTTTGTCGATTCCCATATATTTTTTTGTGTCAGTGGAACAATTGGTATTTTTAAGTAATTGAAAATAGGTAACAGTCCTAAATATCCTGAATTAAACAATAAAACTGCAATATATGAACCTAAAAACAAAGTTTTCTGCTGAACAAATGTTTCTTTCGGTAAAATAGTCCACAAGACGTTGTTGAAACTTTCATTATTGTTCTGTGTCATACCATGCAGGCATTTTTTTAGCAAGTTTTTGTCACACAGTTCTAGATAAGTTGCTTTTATCACTTTCATGACAGAATTAGGGAGACCTGGTGATTTTTTCCAAATATTGTCTTTTGTCGGATAAAGCTCGCTTATATCGACACCAACTGTCTTTCCCATCTGGACACTGCCCATGCATGAGGTTTCGATTGCTAGAACAGCAGTGAAAGAAAGCAGCTATTACTGCAGACTTCATCTTTTCGATACTTCTAGCATTGCTGCGGATAGCAATGCCATAATAATTTTGAAGTTTGTCGATAAATTTATCGGTTAATTTACCTTTTCCACCGAGTCCTTTGGTTTTTTTTTTTTAATTTCCTAAGCCGTGATCCTACTCTTTTTTGTACATGTCCTATACATTCGAGCTTTGTAACTGTGTCCTCCCCATAGATATCCTTCACTTTCAAAAAGGCCTTGGAATCACCATCTCCGTAGTATTCAGTGTATTGTAATTCTCGTTTCATTACGGATCTTTCAAAAATTCTGAAAGCTCCAACAGATTCCATATTTCCAGATGAACCTTTGTAGTTGGAACATTCATGGTCGCATTTGATGTTCATTTCACACATTTTACAATATTGCGTCATAACTTCCAAATCCAATATTTTCCCAGTGTCGATGGAAATAACTGAGACGCAGCCATTTAGTGACATATGGCCTCTCCGTTGCCACGTGCCATCAACAGAAACACCACAAGTTGTGGTTTTTTTTAAATTTTGCACTTCTTTTGATGCAGCTTTCATATTTTCTTCACAACTATACTTCACTGCTTCCAACAGTTTGAGTTCATGAATTCTGAATGTTTTCTTGCAAACATATGGCAAATTTAAAGTACATAACAATTTCATCCCAGCAGAAAATCCTCTGCCCATTAATCTCAAGCCAAATACCAACAAAGTATTTAAAGAACACTTTTTATTCTCTTTGGGAGTTGATGTAAATCCAGCCATAAATCCACATTTGCAAACTATAGCAAAGTTTGAGAAAAGTCCTTCTTTAGAATCTTCAGTCAGTTTCAATCCAGTTGCAAAACATTTTGGACAAGAAAGAATTAAAAATACTCCAAGTAAAGTTTGGATATCAATTATTCTGTTTCCTTTTAACTCCTGAAAGTCATATTCTAGCCCATCAGAACTTTCCAAAGTGTTCTGTGTTATAAGCAAAGCCTGTGAACCGCGCGCTTAACTGTAACTGTAGCGCGGTTTGTGTTTATGTTGAGAATCGAATGCTTGTAACCGGTCGTTGTTGTGTGTGTCTCAATAAATGTTATTTGTGTTAAAAAGCTGCCTAGTTACATAACGCCTCAACACGCAAACAACACATGGTGGCCAAGCGGTTAATTATTTTTGAAGTTCGCGAACATTTTATTGCTAAAAACATCGTCGGACGAAGTTCGGTAGAACGAAAACGGAAGTATCTATGGCAGCGTTGCATATAAATCCTCCGGAGAACTTTACGTTTTCAACGCCTTGCAACTGGTCAAAATGGAAGATGAGATTCGAAAGATATCGGATTGCTTCCGGATTATCGACCAAAACAGGAAATGAACAGGTAAATTCTTTACTCTATATCATGGGAGAACAAGCAGAGGATATTTTTAGTTCTTTCGGTTTATCCGAAACGGAACAAGATGACTTTGATA